>BJCN01338711.1:1661-12431 GCA_018326445.1 Flaveria brownii
CATAACAACTGAAGAAGACTACATCAGCTGAAGACAAAGTCTGAAGACAAGTACTGAAGACAAAGTTTGAAGACAAGTACTAAAGACAAAGTCTGAAGACAAGTGCTGAAGACAAAGTCTGAAGACAAGTGCTAAAGACAAAGTCTAAAGACAAGTGCTGATAACAAAGTCTGAAGACTAAGCCTTCAGAGGTTGTCACAACAGCTGAAGTAGTACTCTGCAGTAGTTGTGATGGTTTCCTTTTCAGTAGTTGTCTTTTTCTGTTTAGTAGTTTGTAATCAGTAGTTTGTAATAAGTAGTTCAGTAGTTTGTTTTCAGTAGTTGTAGTATTAGTTAGTACTTAGTTTCTTTTATAAGAAGACGTCCTCAGCTGTTGTGGACATCTTCAGTAGTTTAGTTAGTTTCAGTTGTTTTTGTAAAACGGTTAGATGTCACTATCAAGTGACATCTGCTGACGTCACCTTTCATCTATAAAAGGAAGGTTGACCTAACATGTATTGGCCGAAGCTTGTGTTTGAATGAATACATTCTTTTTTGCAGAAATCTCTCTCTCTTTATAACCGTACTATTTCATTGAATATTCTTTGTGTTCTTGTTTAAATTTCGTCTAATTCGTATACTATTCCGCTGCAAATCATAATCTAATTGATCAAACTAGATCTGAGATCCTTCATCATTAACATTCTCATTCACATGATTTGAAATGCTTTCCTCACTATTTGTTTCTTTGTCAGCTTCAGTTGCATTATCATCACCATCATTATCATCATCATCATCACTTGAAGAACTTCCATCATTCTCAGGTTCATCATTATCATCATCAGCTTCTTCATCTTCAGACTCAGATACTCTTGAATAACATCCTCAATTAGATCGTTTAGATCTATCAGAGCATCTTCGGTCAAATGAAAGTGATTTTCATTGATATTCACATCATCTCTAGCAACATTTCTGATATAATCAAAAATAGGATCATTCTGAGCACCAGTAATCATTGCTAATCTGTTATATACCATCTCAGACATGTGTTCAAGAACAAATCTTTCTCCACTAACTCCATATGCATGAAAATCAGGGTTTTCTTCATTTATAATCATCTGTAGAAATCTAGGATACATCAAGTACTTGTTTCTCCTCCCTTTCTCTAGATGGTAAGCAATTCCATTAATTATCCATTTATCCATATTAAATTTTTTGTTAGTGTCTAATGCTAGTATTGGAGATGCTATGTCAATAGGAAATGAATCCAACCTGCACTCCTCTTTGACATGTAGTTTTGAAAAATGTAGCATAACAACTTCCAATGATTGTACACCCTTTATTCTTGATGATTTATAGCTTTATTTTGATAAAAATTTAGAATGACTTTTCATTTCTTGTTAGTTGACTGTCGACCGATGAACACCAAATCATCAAGAATAAAGTATAATGATATCCTGTTTTGATTATCCCAAACTGTCGAAAATGTTGTAACACCCGGAAATTTTGTCAAAATAAACAAAAGAAAAATAATAAGAAAGTAAAAGGAAAAGTATCTAGAAGGAGAGGAAAAGAAACATAAGTATAGGGGGCTAAAGTGCAAAAAGGACAAAACTCAAATATTCTAATAATATTTTGAGTATGGCCGCCCATATATGCTAACAACTTCTACTATTGTCGACCAAAACAAAAGAAGAAGAAGAAGGAAAAGAGTTCTTTGGTTTTAGAGAAAGAAGCTGTTCTTGGCCTAGGTAAGTAAGTCTTGTATAATTGGTTCGATTATGATGAGTTTTCACCCATGTAACTGAGTTTTACATGTTCCTATGTGTTTATGTGAGTTCGGGTTATGTGTTCTTGGTTTCTAGGTGTTAGAAACATCAAGACTTCTCAAATTTGAAGGAGTTGTGCTTGGAAGCAGTCAAGGTGAGTTCTAGACCCTGGTTTCTACTTGTTTTAAATATTTTTAGGGTTGAAAATGCATGTAAAATGATTTTATAATTATGATGTACATTACCCGAATGTATTTATGTGTGTGTTAGTGATTTATGGTTATTGATGTCATGTTGATGCTTAGAATGGTAAGTACAAGTCAAGATTACATTAGAATTGAGGTTGGGGTTGAAAATAACTTAGGAACATGTTATATAGGGGGGGTCATGCGCCAAAATAGGTCTCATGCACCTAGAATATTGGCTTGGAATGGCTAAGTAAACCTCATGCGCCTAAATATTGCCTTAGGAACTGTAAGGCCCCGTTCCCGGGACGCTTACAACTGGTCATTCATCGCACATAAATCATACTATTATTTAAATCATTGCAGCGGAATCGATCAAAATGACATCTCATTTCATCATAAAAGCTTTTGCAAAATGATACATCGTTAATCAATTACAAAATATATATTATTGCATTACATCACAAAAGCATTATATAAGTGGATTCCATCCAAAAGAGCTGAGTAGCCGCCCCGTGCCACCCAAAGCAACATACCTGCCAACTGGAAACACATCAAAAGTCAGCGTTGCTGAGTGAGTTCTAGTTTACATAAAACATACTTTTCTTTCGTTAAAACCGTTATTACTTTCTTTCAAATCATACAATACCTTCGTACATGATCACACATCATACGTACACATAGATAATATCGTTATTATCTTTCATTACGTTCATTGACTTTCGTTTATTCACTGACATCGTTATCATTCATTTCTCATCTAGATCCCGTCAAGCTTTACCCTCCTCGTGGCACACAGCCACGATTACTGAGATCGAATGACAAGGATCCCGCTTCGTTCTTTACTATGATATTTCGTTAACGTTCAACTCATACATTCGTTCATTACATACATATCGCACTTTTCTCATTCATCAACTCACGCACTACTCCCGACTCATGTCCGAAGACTGATACTGTGCTGGGCCTGTACAGAAACCCCCGACTCATGTCCGAAGACTGACACAGTACCGGAGTATGCGATTCGTTTCTCATTCATCTCATCTCATTCTCACACACTACTCCCGACTCATGTCAGAAGACTGATACTGTGTCGGGGCCTGTAAACAAACCCCCGACTCATGTCCGAAGACTGAGACAGTACCGAAGCATGCGATCCTTTATCTATTCGACTAGATCCTATCTCATGCAATACCCCCGACTCATGTCCGGAGACTGATACTATGCTGGGGCCTGTACACAAACCCCCGACTCATGTCCGAAGACTGACATAGTACCGTAGTACACGACAAGGACCCCTTTCGAGTCTGTTACAACACAGAGTCGCTCACCTCATACATATGCTTGCAAGCCTTTCGTTCGTTCATGCATTCATTAATGCATGCATTCATTAATGCATGCGTTCATTCATTACGTTCCTCTTTCAATTCATTCATTCATCATCCAACTCACGCGCATCACATCAACAACCATACGACATCACCCATCATCATGCATCATCCTATATCATTCGTACCTGTCACATCATCAACAACCCCAAAGGTCCGAGCCTACGTCTGCACTTTCCCAAAAATCAGATAATACTATGGTCATTCGGGCGTATGGACCCTATTCGATCGTATGGTCCTCCATGCGTATGAGGACACTTGGGCGAATGGACCTCCAGTCGCATAGCCTCCAATCGCATACTTCCCATGCGAATGAATCTCAGTCGCATGACATCCGGGCGTATGGACCTTAGTCAAATGACCTTCATGCAAATGGCCTTCAGTCGCACACCTGTCGTGCGTATGAACCTCAATCGCACGACTCACGGGCATATGGACTCCAGTCTCATAACCTTCAGTCACATGACCTTCATCCGCATTTCATTCAGTCGCATGACATTCATCCGCATCTCATTCAGTCGTATTACTTTTGTGCGAATGAACCTCAGTCGCACTCCATTCGTGCGTATGGACCCAGTCGCATGCCATTCGGTCGTATGGACCTCCATTCGGTCGCATAGCCCTAGCTGATGCAGATTGCAGTTCATCCCAAACTGCAGCCGTCCCTTTCGACCTCCAAACCCTTCCAAACCTCGTTTGAGCTCAAATTAACCCTTCTAAACCTTAGGGAAGCATACCACGACATCATTCAAGCACAACCAAGCCTGAAATCAAACCCCAAACGAATCATGTGCCTGAACAGTAGTTCATGTGCCTAAGTATTACAGGAAAATTTCCAGGTGTTACAGGAACACTAAGTGTAAGTTGCCTGAACAGTAGTTCATGTGCCTAAGTATTAGGCTCAGACGCCTAAGTGTACCCCATGCGCCCAAATAGTGCACATGCGCCTGAAGTGGCTCATGTGCCTAAGTGTTGAAACGCCTGTGAGGCTCATACGCCTGCTTAGTGGAAAAGCGCCTAACCAGTTTTCATGCGCTTGCATAGTGCCAAAGCACCTGAAATACTTTGAATTTCTGAAATTTTGGAAAGATATGAACTTTAGGGTTTGACCCTAGTTTAACTTAAGACTTATATTTGTTCATTTTATGAAGGTTTATGGTTTGATTTTATGTTCCATTTTATATATTATCATGTGACTTTACGTGGTTTGTTTAAGCTCGTATACGTAAAGTGTTATCATACTGAAAGTGAAAGATTAATGATAATGACAGTGGAACATAAAGAATGAATAAATAAAAGTCTTGCAAGTAAAATGAAAGGAGGATCAAAACTCATTGAGAGTTGCTTGCTCATATGTGTGTAATATAGCATGCGATTTTGGCTAACCCATGATGGGTTCATACATAGGGGGATCAGTGTTGGTGACTGATCCATAGTACGAAACGAATTCCTTGTCACTTTACCCCGGAAATGAGGCGGCTTTGTGCCGGGAATGAGGTGGCTGTACACCCAACGATGGGGGTAAAGTTATGACAAGATCCAAAAATAGTGAAAGATAATGATAAAGTATGAAACGAATGAATGTGTGCGATAATGAATGATGAATAAGGTTATACCTTGTTGTATGTATGATGAATGCTCACGTACGAAAGTAAAGAGTATTTTATTAAGAAAGAGTATTTTCATATTTAAACTGTACAAGGTATTTTAACGCTTTTAAAACTAGAACTCACTCAGTAACGCTGACTTTTATGCATTTTCAGTTGGCAGGTAATTTTGCTGAGGATGGCACACAGGGAGGCTACTTGACAGGGCAAGACTGGCATCCATTCATGCATAATATTATTGTTGTTTTGTAATGCAATTTAACAATGTTGTATTAACAAAGCACTGAAGCTTGCTGCAGTGAAAGCAAGATATTTCGAAGGGTCAATCTCCAAAACTTCTGAAGTTGTAAAAACTTTCAAAGTATTGAAGGTCAAGTCTAATTTTTCAAAGATGGTGTGGAAGATAAAGGAAGACCATGTGACTGAAAGTACTTCACCAACAACAGCAAATGATCCCCAAAGTCTTAGTATAGGATCAATTACTATTGCATTGTCTTCAGTTTATTTTGAAGAGCCCAAGACCAATGAGGCTTGGGTTTTCTAATGTAACTAACTCTTTTTATTGTGCAGGAATAGCTTAAGACCACGAAGAATGTATGGATTATTGACAGTGGTTGTTCCCGGCATATGACAGGCAATGACTCTCTACTTAAAAAATTTGAAAGAATTGATTGTGGGCTAGTTTCTTTTGGAGGAGATGCTGTAGGTTACATTACAGGAAGGATCAGAGTCACAATGGTAAGCTCAGTATTGAAAATGTAAACTTTGTTAAGGATTTTGGATACAATCTACTAAGTCTATACCAATTTTATGAGATAACATGCTCTTCACTGAGCATGAGTGCATTGTTCTCAAGCCTGGGGTAGTTATTCCTCAAGAGCATATCCTGTTTAGAGAACCCTAGAAAGGGAACATGTACAAGATGGATTTGCAGGAAACATACCCCTCAGGAGAAGTTTCTTGCTTTCTATCTAAGGTCAATAGTGATGAGTCTTTCCTTTGGCATAAAAGGAAGTGCCATGTAAACTTTAAGAACACGAATAAACTAATTAAAATGATTTAGTAACTAGAATGCCAAAGAAAGAGTTTACAAGTGATGATCACTGTGTTGCATGCCTGAAAGGGAAATAACACTTGGTGTCTCGCAGGCCAAAGGAAAAGAACTCTATCACTACTACTCTACACTTACTACACATGGATATCTTTGGCCCAACCAGTGTAATGAGTCTAGGAAGGTCCTCATATTGTTTAGTGATCACAGATGATTTCACAAGATTCACTTGGGTTTTCTTACTTAGAACTAAGGATGAGACTCCTAAGATCTTAAAGAACTTCATTTTTGAAAATTGATAACCAAAGTGATCATAAGGTCAAGATCATAAGATGTGGTCAAGCAATTGAATCAAAGAACCAAATCCTAGACATATTTTATGATAAAAAAGGGTATTACAAGACAATATAGTGCTCCCAGGACTCCTCAGCAAAATGGTGTTACTGAGAGGAGAAAAGGATACTTATTGAAGCTACAAGAACCATGTTGTCTGACTCTAAGCTACCTATCATCTTCTGGTTAGAGGTAGTCAACACTGCCTGCTATATGTAGAATAGAGTTTTAGTAGCCAAGACTCATGATAAGACCCCATATAAACTGTGGCACAAAAGAAGACCTATCAATTTTTGATCATTTGGATGTCCCTGCACCATCTTTAATACCAAAGATCAAGTAGCATGTTTGCGGAGAAATCAGATGATGGACACTTTATTGGATAGTCTTCTCAAGCTAAGGCTTATAGAGTAGACAATCTCAGAACTAGAGTACTGGAAGAATCAGCCAATATGATCTTCAATGAGCATACTCCCTGTGTTAAAGGTTCTGGTCCTGATTGGCTATTTGATCTTGATTTAGTTACCAACTGTTTTAACAAGTCTTGTGAAGCTGTTTCAGGATGTACAGGTAATACATCAACAGAAGATCTTGACCCAATATTTGAACAGAGAAGACCAAAGAAGACTACTACTTTAGCTCCAGTTGTAACTAACCCTATAAGTGAAGTTCGTATTAGCACAAAAATGACAAATCAAGCTGATACATCTGAAGTGCCTGAAAATTCCAGCTCCGAGGCACAAGGCACAAATGAAGGAACTTCAAATGTAGGAGGATATGATAGTGATGACAGTGATAAAGAATTTCTTAATGCTGGTAGCCACTCAATTGAAGACAACATCAATGATGTAACACACTCATTGGATTAAGCTTCCTTTAATAAGTGTGCTGATGTGGTGGGAGACACTTCATTGCCAGATCTAAACTTCTTAAATTTAGATATGTCTAATCAACTTACTGTGATCCCTCAACTTAGGATCTACAAGTCACGCCTTACCACAAACATCATTGGAGATGTTAAAAAGGTCCAATGTTGAAAAAGAGGTGAGGACAAGAGAACGAACCCATGACAAAAATGTTTGTCTATACTCTTGTTTCTTGTATCAGATAGAGCCAAAGAAAGTTGATGAAGCTTTGAAGGATGGAAGTTGGGTTGAAGCAATGTAAGAGGAGCTACTTCATTTCTAAAGGCAAAAGGTTTGGAACCTATGCCCTCTTCCTCAAGGTAAGATTATCATAGGAACCAAATGGGTGTTTAGAAATAAGAAAGATGATATAGGACTTGTCATTAAGAACAAGACAAGACTAGTTGTTCAAGGGTACACACAAGATGAAGGAATTGATTACATTGATGTCTTTGCTGCATCCAAGGACTTCAAGATCTATTAGGATATTCCTTGTGTTTGTTGCATCCAAGGACTTCAAGTTTTACCAACTTGATGTCAAGTGTGCATTTTTATATGGGGTGATTGGTGAAGAGGTGCATGTCAAACAACCACCTAGCTTTGCAGACCTAGATCATCCTGATTATGTCTACAAGCTTGATAAAGCTCTTTATGGGCTGCACCAAGCTCCAAGGAAGTGTTATGAGACTCTATCTCAGTATCTCTATCATCATGGCTACAAGAGGGGTACCATTGATTGAACTCTCTTCATCAAAGGAACAGGAAGTAACTTGATGCTGGTTCAAGTATATATAGATGACATTATCTTTGGGTCAACTAATCCAAAGCTCTGCAAAGACTTTTAGAAGCTGATGAAGAACAGATTTGAAATAAGTGCCATGGGGGAACTCAATTTCTTTCTAGGAATTCAAGTGAAGCAAGTTGAAAATGGCATCTTCATAATTCAATCAAAGTATGTATATGACATACTTACAAGATTTAACACAACTGAATGTAAGGTTATAAAGACACCCATAGCCAGAAACCACTCCCTTGGACCTGATCTTAAGGGGGAGTGTGTATATGAACATCTTTACAAGGCTATGATTAGGTTTCTCATGAATCTTATAGCCAGTAGGCTCGATATCATGTTTACTACATGCATATGTGCAAGATATCAACCCCATCCTAACATGTCACACCTGGTTGCTGTCAAAAGAATTCTTAGATATCTCAAAGGTTCCCCTCAGGTAGGACTTTGGTATCCAAAGAATTCTGATTTTAATCTGTATGCCTATATAGATAGTGACTATAGTGGCTGCAACATGACTGCAAAGTCCACATCTGGTGGATGTCAATTCCTTGATGGAATGTGGAAGGATAGTCTCATGGCAATGCAAGAAACAATCCTATGTATCTGCATCAACTACTGAAGCAGAATACATTATCATTGCAAGCTGTTGTGCTCAAGTGCTATGAATTCAGAATCATATGTTGGACATGGATACAACTTCAAAGAAACTCCCATCCACATAGACAACAACAGTGCTATCTCTATCATAGACAATCCTGTGCGACACTCAAGGACAAAACACATCAACATCAATTATCATCTAATTAGAGATATTTATGAAAAATGATTGGTAAAACTAGTCAAGGTTAACACAAATGAACAATATGTTGATCTGTTCAAAAAGGCTTTGATGAACAGAGATTTAAAAATCTTGTTTCAGCTATTAGGATGATTAACCTTGAGTAGATTTTCTTAAAACTTAATCAATATTGTTTCTAAAAGGAATTGGGTGTCCTAAGTTGTCTAGAAAATCATCTCCATAAGCCAGCTTATCTTGGGAGAAAATCTTTTTTAAAAATGATACTCCTTAGAATTTTGAAAATTCATCAATATCTTTTCTTTCGAAATACATTAACATTGCCTTCAGAAGAATTTTAAGTCTTCAAATCAGATAACTACTTATAAGAAATTTACCTTCAGAAGAAATGTTGATACTTCTTCCAAAGCCAAAATATGCTTCTAAGTATTTATATGCATTTGAAGAAAAACTTTCTTTTCAAACCAATTACGTCTCGGAAGATTTATTCTTCTTAAGAACAAAACTTCCAAGCTTTAATATCTTTCGAAACCAAATATTCTTCGGAACAGAAAATACTTCAAGTAATTTTTCTTTCGAAGCAAATTTTCACAAAGCTAAGGAATATCTTCTGAAGTCAAAATTTGGCTTCAAAAGTTTTTCACAAAACGTCCGAAGATAAATTACCTTCAGAAGAGTTTCAACTTCCAAGAAAACTACCTTTTTCAATGCTTTTTTAGAGGTGGGACCGACATTCAGACTTCAAAGTGTATTCTTTTGCATTAACTTTGTCTCAAGTCCATTTCATATAAATATACCCAATGGTTCCTCCTCTTTCACTATCTTCTTCGTCTGCAAATTCTTTAAACCTAAATTCCCACTCACCGCCTTTGTTCTTAACTTCCTTCACCATAAAGTTTTCTCAAATGGCCAACCTTGACCGCAAACCCAACCAGATTTTTCAATGCATCTTCATAGGCAACAAAATAAAGTTGCTCTGTTGAACTCTGAGAAGGATCCAAGCTTCTCAGAGGTTTTCCGCTTTCTTTCTCTCTTTAACTACTTTACCTCCCTCACCATTGATCCTACACTCTATAAGGACCAAGTTTTGGAATTTCAGAGGACCTACTAAGAGGTCACCATGGATGGGGAGAAGGCACTGTCTGCCATTATGTAGGGGTGGACAATCTTCATCACTCCAGCTTCCGCAAACTCTCATCTATAGCTGGATGATGTAGAAGGTGAATTGTCCTTCCTAAAATCTGCTGCAAACCACTCCTTTGAGCAGATGGGTTATGAATTTGACTTCTTAGTCAAAACGTTCAAGAAAGGGAAGGTTTCCTCTCATTGGAAGTACCTCCTCCATGTTATCATTCATAGCTTGTCTAACAAGCATGGAGGTTGGGACCAAATTCTAGAAGACCTCTCTTTCATAGTCCATGGAGTGGTTCATGGGGGTCAAGTTCAAGTATTCACAATTTGTATATACTAATTTACTTGCAAAGTTGGACTCCTTAGAATATTATGTGTTCCCTAAATATGTCTAGCACATTCTCAACTGTGATCTGGGCTCACAGCTGAGGGGAATTAGTAATATTCTAAAATTAGGACAGATGAAGCCCGACATCTTCAACACTATGAGAAAACAAACTGTTGGCTTCTCAGGGGAAGAAACAGCCTTGGTCCTGAAAATGTTGGAGCTCATTGCTCAAGTTGACAACCTAGTAGCACCAGCTAGTGTTGAACCCACACCTTCCACTTCAAGACCACCCACACAGCCTCAAATAACCCTCACCTACCAAAGAAAATCCAAACGAACCCCTACACAGGTTATTCAACCTATGTAGGCCCCTATATCACCTCCCATACAGGAGGAAGTAGACACTGGAGCTTCCAATTCCCCTAAGGAGCAAACCACTTCCATCTAAAAAATGATCAGTCATGAGGTTCCTCATGGCCAGGCTGATGAGCTCAACCCAAGAAGC
>BJCN01338743.1:938-11562 GCA_018326445.1 Flaveria brownii
CTATTGAAAAAGGGAGGGAGTCTAACTGTATATGTGATGGAAGATGAGTGGGTGGGTTTGTTATGGGTCCACCATTTGACTGTACATGTTTGTTATTTAATTTTTTTATTCTAGTAAGGGTAAGATGGTCAATTTTAGTAGGGTGTGAACGAGCCAAGTCGGCTTGCAAGTTATTCAGGATCAATTTAAAAAAAACTCGAATGGAGACAGGCTTAAATGACCTCGAGCCCGAGCTTCAAATATCAAGCTCGAGCCAGTTCACAAGCCTAAATGAGGTTTTTAATGATATAATTATTTTAATTTACAAATTAAATATATGTAAATTTAAATTTACATACATCATATTATTATGATATAAATAATTAAATAATATATATTATGTTTTATATAAAAAGTATGATCAGAAATAAACATAAAAGTAATTATAAACGAATTAAAATATAATAATATAACAATAAACGAGTTCAGCCCGAGCCCAGCTTGAGCTTAAATATTTTCTAACAATTCCAGCTCAAGCTTTAGAAATAAAATTACAAACAAGTTGAGCTCGAGCTTTCTAAAAGCAAAATGAGTCGAGTTGAAGCAAAATGAGCCAAGCTTGGGCTTGGCTTGACTCGACTCGTTTACACCTCAAAATTTTTAAAAGTTCATGGGAGTTTTTTTATGTCCGTTTGACGTATTATGTAGTTATTATTAATTTTAAATGTTTCCTTTTTAAAAAAGATGATGGATGACTAAGGGTTCATAATTTTATGGTTTAGGAAGGATTAACATAGTGAGATCAAAGATAGAAAAGACTAATGGGTTGTTTGGTATGGAGTAATCAATTTAACGAAGGAATAGAATGAATGAGGTAATTGAATGGATGAGAGCATTAAATAAATTATTAAATTCCATTGTTTTGTTTGGTTACCATGTGTGAATGAATCATTAATTTATGTTGTTTGTTAGGTATGAAAAAAGCGAATGAATGAAATGTAAAAGCAGCTATAGTGGTGATGGTGGGTGGTGAACGATGGTGGCTTCCAGCGGAGGCGGTGGTGGTTTCCGACGGTGGCGGTGGTGACCACTGGTGGGTGGCGCCGCTGGTGGCTAGTGGTTCGGGGCAGCGATGGTGATGGCCCGTTATTTTGCGACGACGTTAGTGGCCGGTGGTTGGCGGCAGCGGGGGCTAGTGGTTGGCCGCAGCGTCGGCCGGTGGGTGGCGGCGACCATCGGTGGTCTATGGTGGTGGTGGTCGCCATGCCTTGTGGTGGTTGCCTGTGACGAATGATCTTGGTGGCCGGTGACGATCGACCTTGGTGGCCGGTGGTGGTTGTTGTGGTGGGTGAGTGGGTGGTGTTGGTGGCTAATGATAAAAGAAGATACAAAATGAAAAAAAGGGGTCGGAGGTGGATGAAATGAATTTGAGGGAATAGAATTAACTATGTAATGGTTAATTCCATTACCTTTATCAATCAAACATGTGTTCATTCACAGTCAATGGTTCATTCCATTCCACTCCTCATTTCTGCGTGTCAAATGCTACTAGATAAATAAAAAGGTGTTAAAAGAACAAGGGGAATTGAAAGAGAACTTCTTTCACACTTTAGTTTCAATTTTGCTTTAATTAATTTTATATGATAATCTTTTTAAGATCACCTCCTAAAAATAAGCCGTGATTTATTAAATACCATTTTTAACAGGGTACTGATACGTAGTGGTTTACAAACTGGGTTTTTTCTAAAATCGGTTTGGGGTTCAAACCGGAACCAGTTTGGTCAATTGTGGTCAAAACCGGCTTGGCCTTAAACCGATTCGGATTCTAAACCGGTTTGGACTTAAAAAACCCAAACCTATAAAACCGGTTTGGGTCGGTTTGGAAACCGGTTCGGGCACAAACCAGTTCTGTTTTTTAAGCGTTATAAATTAAATAAACAATTAGTTGTAAAAATTAAATAAACTTATAAGATGAATGTTACATATTGATTGTATAAATTAAATAAACCTATAAGATGCATTTACATATTTTTATTTATAAAACTTAACATTATAAAATTAGAAAAATTACATAATTATTTTTTAAAACAAAGTACACAATTTCAAATTAAGTACAAAATTTAAAATCAAAGTAAAATATGTAATATATAAATAATAGAAACAATTCAAACGACATAAAATTTTAAATAATTGTTTGAAAACCGGTTTGAAAATGGGAGTTTTAGAAACCGCTTGGGGTGGTTTGGGACTGGTTTGGGCCAAACCGGTTCGGTACGCAAACCGGTTCGGTACGCAAACCGGTTTCGTTTTTTTTTTTTACGAACAGGTTGCTAAACCGGTTTTTTCCCACCTAATAGTACGAAAAGGGTTTAAGGAAAAAAGAAAAGAAGAAAGATTATATTAACTACCACCAAACTATAGATTGGAATAATTGGTAGTGATGTTTTTTTCGTTTGTATTCTCGTAAGTTCTACCTTGCGAAGTTGTGTTAATGAAGTTTTCTTTTTAAAAAAAACTACCACCAAACTAACGAAAATCGGCACAATAGATCAGAAATCTTGAAAAACAAACACGTTTACAAAGTCGTCTTTCATTGACAAATCTCCTCAGTTCACCGACAGATCTTCTAAAAGATAATATTTTTATTGATTCCCACTTTATCTTCTCTCTGTGATTCTGTAAGATTTCATTTTTCGTCAATCGATGGCACAAAACCCACCGATGATTCACCGTTCAAGTTTCTTATTGCCGCCGCCGATCTCCGGCGACGTTAGTGGCTCTTCTCCGGCGACTTACGCACTTATTATTCTTAATCAACGTCTCCCTCGATTCTCACCCGTACTATGGGATCACGGTGAGTTAGGTGTTGATAATGGTGTATATATGTTATGGGTTTTGTTGATTGATTGATTGTTGTTGTAGAGCAGCAAAGATTCGTGTGTGTGCTGATGGTGGAGGTAATCGATTGTTTGATGATATGCCGGAGATTTGTGCTCTTGGAGATGATGTTGCCGGTGTTCGTGAAAGGTTATTGTTTGTTAATTCGCTTAGATTCGTACGCAATCATTGGTTGTGTTGTTTGAGTGCCTTTAAGGTGTTTGATGTTATGCTTGTGAAAGTGTTGTGTGCATATTGTTTGTTTGAGTTGCTTTTTGGGAAAAGGTAGTGGGGTTTAAGACTTCTGGTGGATTCCACAAGAGTCACCATCTTTTTACACTTTTTGAACAAAGAGGGTCATGAGGTCATCCTAAAGAGACGAACATAGAAAATGTTCATGAACAAATGGTGATTTGTAATGATTTCTGTAGATTTTTGGATAGTAATTTTTTGATTATGGGATAGAGGAAAAGTTTACCCCTCTCTCACCCTCCCCACTCCCTAGTTTTAGTGGATTTTACTGTGTATAATTGTTTGTTTGTTTGGTAATTTTCTGCTTTGAATGAGATTTCATTCAGTGTTGGTTGTAAATTAGAACTCCAAACAGCTTACATGTGCAAGATACGGATTACGAATGATAGATTAACTTCCACCTTGTGTTCTTAAGTTGATTACCTGATTTGGAAGTTGATCACCAAGTGTTTTGACCTTGGGAATTTCTACGTTGGCAATCAATAATGGTAGCCTTTTTTTTATTTGGATAACGGGCAGGGCCCAGAAAATATATAAATGAATGGAAGGAATTACATTATCAAGACGGCATACCCTCCATAAAACCTGTGGTGGTTCCCAGAACAAGCTTCAGGAACCCAAAAAATCGAGTCTCCAACTCTAAACACTATTACCCCACCTATACAAAAAGGGGCAAGGATTAAAACAACTAAGAACTAGAGGCCTATCGTCACAGCTACTACAAAACACCATAATAATATGAATTCAATAACAACCACTTTGAAACACATGTAATAACCACCAAATCTACTATGTCCTCTGTTTATGTTTGTTTCATTTGTTGTTTGGTAAAAAGGAAACAATTTTTGTATTCTAATTTGAGTACATATCTGTTATAGGTACAAGCCAGATGTAATTAAGGGAGACATGGATTCAATCAGACCAGACGTTTTGAATTTCTATAGAAATTTGGTAAGTTGGTTATAATCCTTATATGAAATTATGGATATTCTTGATATCTTGCATTGTTTAGGCTCTAGGTGTTGATACGGTACTCAGATTGTAGTTGGCAAAGGGTTGGTGAGGTAACGGGTAAAAATGAGTAGTCATTTAAGATAGAACAAAATGAGTCGGGTTGGGTTGACCTGTCAACTCCTTTTCAGTCCATTGTGGAATTCGTAACCTTACTTATTTTCACATTTTTACATTTACTTATTTTCATATGTTTTAGTTGTTTGTAAGATTAACCTATATTATTAATTCAATTACATGCAGGGAACCAAGATTGTAGATAATTCTGATGACCAAGACACAACAGATTTACATAAATGCATCACGTATATACTTGATTTTTTTTCTGATGATAGGAAGTCAAATGTAAGTAGAATTCTTACATAAATATCTTTTATAAGATTAAGTTCTTGCATTCTACATATTATTATATATCATGTATTCTTTCTGGCCAACAGTTGTGCATACTTGTTGCTGGAGCTCTTGGTGGTAGGTTTGACCATGAAATGGGAAATGTTAACACGTTATGCCACTTTTCAACAACACGGATTGTTCTTCTGTCTGATGATTGTCTTATTCAACTTCTTCCTCATACCCGACATCATGAGATTAGTATCATCGCTTCAGTTGAGGGCCCACATTGTGGCCTTATTCCCATTGGTGCCCCTTCTGGAAGCTCTACAACTACCGGGCTACAATGGAATCTTGGTAGGTACTTTTTTTACACATCAGTTCATTGTAGGTGGAAGAAATGGTGGGTTGGGTAGATCAGGCAACGGGTCAAAAAGGGCAATCTTTACAAGTCGAAACACTTGTGATCAAGTTTTTAAATATTTTTTAAGGAATAATGTATGTGGAGGCCATCAAAGTATGTACCATTTTCATTTATACCGATTTTAACCATAAACTTGGTTGATGATGATAATACCTTTAAAAGTTTATGTGTCAACGCGTACAGTTAAAAATCATTTTTAACAAAAATTAAGGGCATTTTCCTCATTCTGCATGTTGTTAGCCCAAGTTGGTAATAAACCATATACGTACTTGGTAGCTTATAAAGTAGTTTATTAAGTAATCAGTGTATCAAGTATGATCACACAATTATATTATTTCAATAAAAGTTTAATTATTTGAATAATATATTGCATTGTATGTTTCACTTTGGTGACTTGATCCATTTTATTTTCAAATATATAATTTCATTTTTACCCGTTTGACCTGTAACAATAAACAAGACTTCACATATCTTTTAAGATTTTTCAAACTGGATATTACAGTTTAATTTTTCTTGTTACCTGATTCTTTCTAAACACAATTTTCATGTTTACAGATAATACAGAAATGAGATTCGGGGGCTTAGTGAGCACATCAAATATCGCCACAGGAGAAACGGTAACTGTTAGATCTGATTCTGATCTTTTGTGGACAATCTCTCTTAAGAAAAACAGCCATCAAGGTGAAGAAGGCAAAGTCCATGAATCTCAACTTGTCAACCTCAGCTGATCATTCTAAAGTCTATTTATTATTATTTTTTGGTGTGATTACAATAAATATAGTTTTGGTCTATCTAGAAGTTATATAGTTTTTGTGCCTGATTTGTAATACTTATGCTTGCTTCCTTTATGTTCTCTGATTTGCAAAGCATAATGGATTAGGTTGATCAAATAAATTTTGGTAACTTTTTTAATATTTCAAGTAATATGTTAATATGTTACTTTGCAGTTGAATCCGAGTTACTTTAGAGTAGTTTACATATTATATCTTTTATTTATATATGAAATTGCATGTTACGTTCCTTAGTTTTAATAATTACATACAATGTCCTTCATTTAAACAAATTTGCACGCATAGTCTTTTACACTAACTTTCATCTAAATTTACAATTAACTCAATTCTGTGTTCCTCACATGAAGAGTATTTTTATTATTCGCTTTTCATATTTTTATATAATAAAATTTTTAGAGGTTTATTAATAATTTAAATGAAAAACAAATTACAAGATCGCTATCGGAGCGTTGAGTAAGTTGATAAAACTCATGTTCTTCTTAAACTCAATAACAATAAATTCAGTATTTTCTTTATTTTTTATATTTCAACACCGATCATCTTCACCATCATTTAATCTCCATCATTAAAGTTACTTTAAGTTTTAAAAGCCTTTATATTTTTCTAAATTAAATCTATATGTTTACTTTGTTTACTGTAATTTTGATGTCTTAATCCATTTCGTTATTA
This sequence comes from Flaveria brownii, assembly GCA_018326445.1. Lineage (NCBI taxonomy): Eukaryota > Viridiplantae > Streptophyta > Magnoliopsida > Asterales > Asteraceae > Flaveria > Flaveria brownii. The sequence continues at coordinate 7,272 of BJCN01338743.1, forward strand.
TTTTTATGGTAGATGAGAAACATTATCATCTGTAATTTATAAATACACTTTCTCTTATTAACATTAATTTTAATTTGATACTTTAATCAAGCCTATCAAGAATTAACGCTCGACAGCAAATTATGTACTCTATTTTGGACATTCAATCTGGTTTAACGATTGCTTATTAAAAAAACTTTTTATTTTTTTCTATATTAGATTGAAAAGAAAATGACAAAAATGTCATTTGTGTGAAGATCAAATAACTGAGTTAACTGTGTATTTGGATGACAGTTAGTGTAAATGACAACATATGTGCAACTTTGTTTCATTGTATGTAAGTACTAAAAATAAAGGACGTAACATGTAATTTCATATATTAATAAAAGACACAATTTGTAATTTACTCTTAAGTTTTAACAAGCATTAAATGAGTTGTGTGTGGTCCTGCCTGCTTTGTTTTTTTCTCTTTTTCTCATTAGACTATGTGTAGTGATTATTTAGTTAAAATCTTATTTAAATATCATGTAGATAAAAATCATTTCACTAAAGCTATTTTTAAATTAAGTGTAGTGGTTAACTAATGTTTAGAGCCCTATTGATTTAATAATTTAGGAAAAATTGTGTTTGACGCCTGTTAAAGGCTTGGAGGGATTTAAATCTCTTTTTGATTAGCTTGTAATGATGTTTGGAGCCACACTTGTGTCCATATTATCATGTTTGGAGCCCCTAAAATACGCACTACGTTTAATCTTATAATCTTGTCACCATAGTTTTCAAAGTTGCTTTTTTTTTCGTTGTTACTTCTAATGAAAATATATAACCTGAATATAAATGTTTGTCATAAAAACAACCTTCATTTATATAGAGAATAGGAGATGGTAAATTGCCTTTGGTTACAACTTAAAGAATGAAACCAACTATTTTTGTGAATCCATAATTCCTTTATTAATTTTAACAGCCATTATATCATTCAATTGACAAAAGGTTTCCATATAATCCTTCTTCAGTACAGGGAAAAACGATTAATTAGTGATTTTGGTCTTGACCCGACCCAAATAGCGTGAACTTGATTGAAAACTTGCAACCTTTCATAGAGCATTTTCTTTAGGTTTCCCATATGAGCCTTGAAAACTTATAAGCTTTCATAGAGTATTTACATTAGGTTCTCTGTATTAGGGGTGTGTTTTTTTACCCAAACCCGAATACCAAACCCGACCCGAATCAACCCGAACCCAATTAAGGAAGAACACGATCATCCCGGACGCGATTTTAAAAGTAAAACGAACCCGATGTAGTCTTTAGGGTCGGTAATTGAGTTGGTATTTTTGTTAATCGGGTTAACCCGAATAACCCGGTTAAAAAATCATAAGCCGAATTTTTCTAGGTTTCAAGTATGTAGAGCATTTTAAATTTATATATATGGTTATACCATATTGAAAAACTAAAGATGACAGTTACAATTAAAAATAAAATTTAATTCAAAGAGTGGTAGTGGTGCATCTGACTTCGGCTATAATCGGAAATGATCGTCGGCATTGCTTCAGTTCACAGTTTAAAACAATACACAGTTTAAAACAATACAGAAGACCGTATATATATGTATATAACTAGATGATATTTTTCTTATACCGCAAGGAAGTAAAATTACCTCAAAACTTGAGAAAGAAAAAGTTCACATAACATGGTACCAAAGGCCATAGAACCGCTGTTAATATTACAACACTCAAAAGGTAAAATAATAGAAGGGATAGTAAATATGGTTTTCTACTCCATAAGGAGCAGAAAACATAGTTTGGTCAAATATCCAAAGTCAATGGAGCACAAAAGATCAAGTAAAAAGTGTGCAAATATAACCGAAACTCAGAACCCTAAACCCATTGAAACCCTAACCACGTCGACCAGGTCGATGCGCCGACACGTGGACTAGATCTATTTGCTATCTGCAACTTCAGTTTTCTCATCGGAACCTGCCTCCGCTGCCTTGCTGGTTGCACCTGCTTCTTCACCTACATTGAGAAATTATTATTTAACAGTAATTATTTGATTTATCTCAATAACCAGTTTCTTAACTGTATGCATCCATCCAAATGAAGTTATTTTGGTCATGAATATTTGTAGTCAAATTTGAAAGAAAAAGTTACCTTCATCGTCACTGTCTTCATCATCGCCGCCCATGAAATCACCCATATCTGGCATGCCTTCCATTCCCATTCCACCCATACCCGGCATACCCATGCCGCCCATTCCAGGCATACCCATGCCGCCCATTCCAGGCATACCCATGCCGCCCATACCGGCCATGTCACCAAATTTCTTTAAAATGCAGATTAATGAAATAAGAATTTAGGTAAATTAAAGGGAAATAACTATGAATGTTTAAAAGACAAATTCATTACTGAGAAATCCATTCCTCCCATGTCAGGATCTGCAGGACCTGAAACATTAAACCACACATAATCAAATTTGCGAATACATGATAAAGTTAGTAGAGGTTGCAGTTACAACATATTCACTCATGAATTGATCAATTCAGGTTACCTTTATTTCTAACATGTCAAAGGGGCAATATAAATATAGAGCTATATAGAAAAGAAGGATGTTTAAATGCATAAAACATCTTAAACCATTAGAATCAAATCAAAGATTGATGATAAGCAATTTTTGTAACAGTGTATATAACAAGTTGGAAAATGAGATGGCATACCAGCATCATCATCCTCATCGGCCCATTTGTCCCAATCGACTTTCACATAATGTGGGGTTTTGGCATCTCCAGCAAGAAGTTTACTCCACCATTTGGCCTCTGCTTTCTCCAAAATACAAAATATACTTCTCTCGCCTATATTTATTTTGCTTTCCTACATAATACACAACAAAAATAAAGTGAGAACCTATTTCTTTGCATATTTGTTGATATTTTAATGAGATAAAATTTTAGTTAGATTTAACTTCATAGTTTTCCTCCAAGAAGTGAAGAGACTTGGAGAAACTAATCAAACTATTTTATGACAACTACAATAGACGGTATGGTAATAAAATTGCAGTTAAAGGTAACTATATATATATAAAGAGAGAGAGAGAGAGAGAGAGAGAGAGAGAGAGATGCAATACTGAAATTTTGAGTAGAGAGCTACATGAACACCACAAGCACTGGTTTTTAAACCACCTCTCTTTCTCTCTCCCACTACATGCGACTATCTTCATGTACAACGTACAAGTGCTTATGCAGTATTCGCAATTCCCTACTTAAATATGGTTAAATTTTGTAATGTCATGTTTACCCTTTTAAAACATTAAAATTATCATATTCACTCACTTCATAGCAAATAATAAACTCACTTATTTACATGATATTGTAAAACGACAAAGATAAAGATATCTATGAAATTTCAGAACATATATGAAACTAACCTTTATATTAAAAGGTTACTTTAACTTACCTCTACATTAACTTTGTCAAAAAGCTCGAGCTTAAGGTCATATTCATGCTGACCAGCTTTAGCAGAAAATGTAAAAACACCTTCAGGGGCAAGATTGACTTTTGCATCTTTTGTATCAGCCAATACCACGGTGATATAGACTTTGTCCTCCCTCTGAGCCCACTTCACCTCAGGATGGCGACTACATATACAAAAAATTATATATAATTTAATTCTACTGAGAAATAAAACATAGTATACCTCCAATATACAACATCAACAAAATAATTTGGTGACTATGAGCCGGTAATCCAATATCAAATTTTAGCTGGAAAGGTAACAGTTCAAATATTAATTGCAGTGTTGTAAAAGGCGGGCTAGGCGGCCGCCTAGGCGGGGATTAATCGCTAGTCGGCCCCTAGCCTTGTTGATTATGGCTAGTCGGAGCTATTAGGCGCTAGGCGGAGCCAGGCGGCAGTAATCGGAGAAAATCGGTGGTAGTCAGTGTAATCGGGCCTAGGCGGTGGTTACGGTCAAAGTCGGTCAACTTTAATTTTTTGGCATATTTAGATCTGATTCAAAAGAGGAAACCCATTTAACCTAACCTAACTCACCTCCTCCCTTGCTTTTCTCCACCGCCGCATAACACCTAACTCGGCTCCTCCCTCCGGCGAACCCCCCCTCGCGGCCAAGCTCCAGTGTAATCGAGCCCTTCTCCGGCGACCGCAGCAGCAGCGGCGCCCCCTTTGTGCGGCGACCGCAGCAGCAGCAGGCAGCAGCAGATGTTCAAATAATTGAACAATATGCACAAGACGATGATGAATTTTAAACTATTCGAACTTTGAAGTATTAGAACTACTATGTTTTAATTTTTATGTGTTGAAATATTT
>BJCN01338743.1:14631-26267 GCA_018326445.1 Flaveria brownii
AAACAACATTTTTATATAAATATATGATGTTTGACCTCAAAAGTCAAAATAGTTTACAAATAAGAAATAACAAGTGATCAACTTCTTTTAGCCATTGTACATAGCTTTTCATTGCTAACCGGCCCATAAGTTTCAACATTAAACATTTTAGCGGTCGAGTCACTTAACCTTTTATTTATTTATTTTTTGCACATGTGGCATTTAAATGAGCATTTAAATTGTTCAACATGTCGAGTGAGACTTTTAACAGGTGAAAAAAAGTTAAATGATTACATTTTAACTTTAAAATGTTACAAGTTGGTTTTATTAGTGACTAAACGGATCGTGTTGGCAGGTTGAATCCAACAAGAACACAAATGCGACATGAACATGCAAGGGTCGACACAAACACGACCCGTTTATCTTAATTTTTATTATATTATCCCAAAAACATATGACAACATAATGCTCTCTTTTTCTTTTTTATTTTTGCAGGAATAATGGTTTGCATGCTACAAAAAGCCAGTTACTATGGTTATAAAATTCATTCAAAGAAATAAATATATAGTATGAAAAAAGATATGAACACTAACCCTTCCTGATCTTCGAACGCGACCATCTAGACGGAGTATAATATATACATCCTCGCCAGGAGTAACTCCTTCGGATTTTTGTTGTTCCTTTATCCACCTTCACAGTTTGGTAAAAGTAACTAAAGTTAAAAAGAAATCCCTTGTTTTCCAAAATAAAAATCCCATGAACAATGAAAATTGCAAAGGTTTAAACATTCCATGAAAAATGCTTACACTTTATTCCAATTTTAGCAATTAAGCTAGATTTTAATACTGGTTGAAGCAATAAATCACTAGTTCAACCTGTATTTTTCTGTTGAATTTGCAGAAAATGTTGACTGGGCCAGTTTATTTATCATTTTAGTAGCAGGACGGACCTTGGAGCAACAATAAGGTTGCTTTAATAAACCTCTTTCATAAATTCAGGACAAGAATTAGTACATCAAGCCCAAGTGCCCCTTACCCCTCTACCCCCCTCAAGAGAGAAAGAAAAAATCTTTAATACATTGCAAGTTGGTTTCTATTTTCCGACTTTTTTTTTTTTTTTTTGTGTGGGGGGGGGGGGGGGGGGGGTTAGAAATTAATCTTGATGTTACGAGTGAACCAAGAAAGATAAGGATTAAATTAGTTAGCATGTAGAATATGGTAAATATTTGGAAATTATTGAATGTTTAGGATGTGAATGGGCTATCATTGCAGCTGTGTTTGAGATGTGATTTCATAGTAATTAAGGTTATAAGTAGTATAAAAAAGGGTTATTGTATAGAGTTTAGTTTAAGGTGTAATCTTTTTTTTCTTCATATTAACAAAAAGAGTCGTGGTAGTTCCCACAAATTACCGAGTATTATCTTTGTTTTTCTAGGCCAATATTCTAACATCAAACGAGTTGGGTTGACCCACCAACACTTGCGTCCCACTTTCTTTATCATAGAGCAAATTAAGAGGCAGTAAACACTTGAGTTTGGTTTGGACAACTCACAAACCGTTCAACCTGTTTGACCCGTGTTCTTTTGCCCTTTCTTCTTCTTCTTCTTTTTTTTTTTTGCATTACCAATTTATGAATAGCGTGTGTTTCAAGTTTTTACAAAACAGCCATCAACAATATTATCACTGAGTCACTGACCTTTCCCATTCCCTAGGTGATACAACCTCGGCCTTGAATCGAATCTCAGACTTCAATTTTGTTTTCTCAGTTATTGACTGAGCTCGTGTCTCGAAATCATCCTACAATGTCATCCACAGAGTACCAAAAAGAATAAACAATTTTAATCAACTAGATTTCTATAACAAGATGTTAACGTGGAAAATATCAACCAAATTATATGTAAACAGATCAATTCGGTTTTTATTTGAATATTTGATTGATAATGAGTCCAACAAGTTAAACATGTAAGAGGTGGCAATTTCGACCCATTTACTTATGAATGGGGCAATTTGGGTTATGTTTTCTCTCTTAATTAGTGAAACGGGTAAAATAGAAAAGAGACTTAAAAAGAAAATGGATTGAATGGGTCAAATGGGTTGAAGTCTTCATAGTGCTTAAGACCTTTAAATCGTTTTATTCAAAAAATAAGATTATTACCCTGAATAATATGGCTCATGTAATCATACTTGACACACTAAAATATATATAAAAAAGCTAGAATTTTTAGAAAAATGCGTCCCAACCCACCACCCTCTACCAAGATGCAATATGGTTTCAAGAAGTTAATTATGGTTTTACCCCAACCGAAGGAAGAGATGAAGCTGCTTTTTTGGGACCACCAAAGCCTCTTTTCTCAACTAGTGAATCCTTTTCACCCCAAATAACAGGAACCAATATAACACCTCGGTTAAGGAGGTCCGTTCTAAACCTCTCTGCCTTTTGGATGGCCAAAGAAACTGTTTCTTTTTTTCCCGCCAATATGACCTTGACTCAAAAAAACATACAAAGAATGTAGCACATCAAACATGTATATGTGACAAGATTTGCCTGGTGGAAATTTGAGGAACTCACAATTTACTCTGATTGTAACAATCTGATGACATGGTTTAAAGGGTGTTTGAATGTATCTTTTGAAAGTGGTAATGTGATTTTGAGCAATAAGAATCATATAATCAGTTGTAGTAGAAAGGGCGTAGGTGTTTGGATGTGCTTTTGCTCTGTTTGAAGTTGTAACAATCCGCTAACAGTTGATAGGGTGTTTGGAAAATAGTTATTTAGGAAATTAATACATAAAATGATGAAAAGGGCTTTTGTTAAAGAAATAGGAGAAGCGTCTTGTGAGATGGGAATATAAATCCCTCAAACTAGGGGTTACATTGGTAATTTGGTAATTCAGTTTTACACTCTGATAAATAGTTTTGTTGAAGCCCGTATTAAACTGATGTCCAAAACAGTAACTTTTAGCACCTTAAAAAAAGATAATCAGATGCAGAATCTGTTTATCCAAGCATTCAAAACCGAGCAAAGACGACCAATATCAAAAAGCAAATCCAAACACTCCCTAATCTTCCTTATTCCTCTTTTTCTAAAAACGCAACAAGATTTAAAATATATCCCCGATAAGGATATAAATACTAACAGGTCTTGCAGTGTCTCTTATTTGCACAAGTTCAACCACCCGATTAGTTGATAGGCGCAGTGGCAATCTTGATAAGGTTTCATTTCTAGAAATTTGAGCAAGTTGTTCTTCCTCTTTCTTATTGTCCCAAATAAATAAGGCAACAAACACCACAATACCTGCAAAGATCATAGCATATTCAACTCCTATTCAGAGGTTGCAATTTAAACCTACTCGCTTGTAACTGGATTGATTTAGGTTGTCGTTTTATAACAAATGGATCAAATCAATATATTTAGTGAAACATTGTAAAGGGGAAGGCCCAAATAGTCTATTCAGTTGATATTTTTAATGCATATAGCGTGTCATGTTGTTTCATTTAAAGATTAAGAAAATTTTTGTATTACTAATGGTTTTTCATTCAACTTCATATATGCATTTCAAAAAGTTCAAAATTTATATTTCTCCCTCCAAGTTTAACACTTCAACAATATCATATTTACCCTTTCAAAGCACTAAACATATCATATTTACACAATCCATATTATAATTGTATGTTTGGCAGAATAAACAAGTTTATTAGAATAATCATCACAAGTAACCGATTTTATAAAATTACACATGGAATGGGTAAAACATGTTTTTAAATGTTTATTAGGATAATAACAAAATAGGAAATTATGAAATTTGGAAGGGAAATTTTGAATTTTTGGATGCATATATACGGAATTTTCCCTATTGTTTTTGTGAACATCTTTAATGCACTTGGTATTTACTAAAAAGCTGGACAAAAGAAGCTGTAAGTAGTGAGTCAGCACCATCAAACCTGTATTAGAAATGACTCATTTCAACATGAACTCGTTACCCGACCTGGCTTATCCACCCATCTTCCTAGTCCCTACCTCTAGTTACATGCAAATTGAACTAATATAACATTTTTACCTCCAACATTAATGGCAAAGTTTTGAGCAGTTGCCAAGACATCTGGGGCCCCCTCACCGCCTTGTATTGCAAGAAACAATCTTGGTATAGTAAAAAACAATGATATTCCTGCTGCTGCTGTAAATGCCACATAAAAGAATTTTCTGACCCCACGAAACGGGGCTTGGACTTCACTAATAAGTTTAAGATCTCTTCGGAAACCATAGCCTATATCTTCCCCACCTAATCTAGCCTGTAAATAGTTTAATGCATCTTTAACTAATTTTGATAATTGATAAAACTTGATAACCCATTAGGCTTTTAAACAATCTGAACTTTTTCATGGGGATGTTAGGGTGAGAGTTTAAACTTTAAGCTAATTATTGCGATCAGAAGTTGCAATAAATAATTTAAGTGTTCAAGGGATCACGATTTAAAATTCTGGGTTAAAGCATGCAACGCAACAAACTTTTGTTTGATTTCGGTTTTCAGTAAGCATATTTGTTTTTACCCATAAATGGGAACTAAAGTTCAAATTAACAGATATAAGGTAATTTCAACCATCTTAGTGGGTAACAAGTTACCAAGTAAGGAAAAAGTAAACATAAACTTATTGGCATGCCTTTGTTTTGACATGGTAACCTTTAAAGATTTCATCAAATAAAAACTAAGAATCATCATGAGCAAAGAAGACACATGGATGCAGATGAAAAACCTCTTCTTGTAGTTCTTTAAATTCAGGCGTAACTCTAAAGGATGCCAAATCTGGATCATTTAAAATTGTACCAAATTTCAAATCATATTCTTTAAGAGCAGTTCGAAGACAATCAGCAGCTTTCTTTCCCTCACCTCTTCCTCCAAATAATAAAAATAAAACTCAATCAGATTGTCCCACAACATGAATATATATATTTATGGCAATATAAGAGACCTTTCATATAATAAAATTATATTTATAGATAGTCAAACAATAGACAACAATCACACCCATAAACCACATGAGTTATGTAAGGAAATAGCATATGGATAACAGGTTAAGCGAAAATATTTAACTGAAAAGGAAACGGGTCAAGTGCGTTGAACGAGGTGAAAGTCATCTAAGTGTATTCAAATGCATAAAAACCTCATAAATTGCTTTATTAAAGAAAGATTTTTTTGGTACATTATGGTTCTTGTAGTCTTATATAGCAGATAACTATTTATAAAATATAAAAAAGGGATAAATATGTATTTACGGGTCAACTTTATCCGTTTTAAACCAAAAGAAAAAAACTACCTGTTTTCACCTGATAACCCCACTCATTTTGCCACCTCTAGCACAGGGGTATACACTAAATAAGAAAAAAAAATATAGAAGAAAATCAAATGTGTCCACCTCTAAAGCAAATGAAGAGTAAATAGAGATGTAATCCTACAAAGAGTAAATATATCACAAACATAGAGGTTGTTTAGATGCGCGTTTGAAAGTTATTGCGAATTGTAGTGATTAAATAAAAGTTATTATTGAAGACACATGGAGAGAAATTATTTCATTTGCCAAACACAAAATGTGCAACTTATTATTAACTTAACAAAAATCCACATACCTATAAGCATGACAACATGCTTTGTTATAAAGTGCAGCTTGAGCCTCAACAGGATTAGGATTCAAGGTGAGTGCTGTTTCAAACTGCGTGAGAGCATCTTTAACCTAGATAATTTATACAAATTATTAGCATGCATAATATTGCTCTGTTTCAATATATAAAGAACCATTTTGGTTATTTGTCGTTATCTATAGATCATGTTTGACCATTTGTCAAAATGTTTAAAAAATTTATAATAATAACTGAATAAGCAAATCTTGTGAACTGAAATTAATAGCAACTATTTCTTGTAATCGTGACATGGGGCAAACAGTTGCTTATGTTTTGAGAAAATTAAAAAAATATGCATCAATTCTTGCAATTTTCATTGGATGGGGATATATAAAATAGTGAAATTTTGGGGTTCAAGGTAAGAACTAAGAAATGCTGCAAATGCCCACCATTATTCATCTCTATTCTGTTGATACTGTCATATTATTATCACAATGCATGATGTGTCAACATAGGGATTTCAAATAATTATTGTAATCTTTATAATATAAAAGGAAAATAAATTGTTACTCTCATGCATCTTGTGAAAAGAATTGTTACAGGGATGCATAGACCTATTAAAAACCCTACGTTTGCCATGACTGATTCAAACTTTCTGCTCCAAGTTCAGGATTTCTCTGGTTGATATTACAATTATATCATAGTGTACAATCAGTCAAATTCATATTAAACGCTATAATACATATAGGTCTTCAATTTAAGACATCATAAGATTAGGAGTTTTGATTTAGGCCATCCGATACTATTTGGATTGTGTCCACTTAATCTAAACCGTCCAATACTATTTTGATCATATGACTAGTCAATTTAAAGGGATGGACCTCGGACCTTGGAGCAATGGTAAGGGTGCTGCGATGTGAGTATGTGACATGGAAATTATGGATTCGAGTCATGAAAACAGCCTCTTACAAGATGCAGAGTAAGGATGCGTACATCAAGCCCGAAGTCCCAACACCCCAGACCCCACATTGTGCACCAGGTTTGCCCTTTTTTTACCAGTCATATTCAAACAGACTGTATTGGGACGGTGAGGGTGATAATTATCAATACACTATCAAATTCTTCTAGTCTTTAGTTTTAAAGATTCTGACTTTAAAGCCATTCCCAAAAAAAGGAGTATCCCGTGCTTCACTTAGCTCCCACTTTGCAGAGTTCGCAGAGGGGCTGGATCGCTTCGACAATCTGATGCACGCAGCGATATCATACACTTTGTGCAAAGCATCAACCTTACCCATTGCTCCAAAGAGCCTCTCAAAGCAATCCCAAAATATAAATTCAAAAAATATAGCAACATCCATAACAATGGAGCTGCTTATCACAACCCTAAACACTAAAACTATATATATAACAGAAATCAATTCCAACAAATATAAGCTTAAGAAACTCTATGAATTAAACAATGATAATTACACATATGGGGGCTCAAATTTACAGATATGAGACCGAACTAAAAAGATAAAAATTAATTAGTACCCGTCCTTTGGAGAAGAGGGTGAGGCCCAAATTGACGCAAGATTCTGCTGTCTCCGAACCAACTTCCGGCGACGGGGACGGTGGCGACGGTGAGGTTGAAGAAGAGCAAGAAATCGGTGAAAAGATGCATTTTTTAGGGGAATTGAAGGTGGGTTTTCTGTGAAGGAGTAGTGGTGAAGATGATGGGTGATTTGGGGTGACGACGGAGCAGCGGCGGCGGTGGTGGTGCCGGAAAACTGGATTTATGACCTCCATTGAGGTGTTTTCATGGAAGATAACCGTTTATGGGTTATCCACTTGTTTCTTTGTATATTATAAAAGAGAGTTTTCTTTCCAATGAGTGATTAAAGTTATAGAAAAATCTTTACATCTATATAAAACAAAAACAATGGGCAAAATGGGAATTTCATTCATTTTGTAAGACGCGCCGTTTGGAGTCTTCATTTTTCGTCTTCCTTCGTCTCCCCCGTTGATTCCAATGACAGTTATCAGGAGACCACCCAACTCCCTTCCATCGCCATGCCAAAGGTCACCACTAAATTCATGCTCTTCTCCCCTTTTTATTCCATCCATCGATGTCCTCAAACACCGCCACTTACATTCACCTCAAATGCCGGTGGTTTCATCTCCCTCAATCGCCTCTCCCCACCTTAAGACCCACAACCGCACTCAAATGGCACTTGTTTCATCTCCAACTAATTCCTTCTTAATCACCCTATTGATTTCAGATTCATTGAGTTCTATACCCCAGGATGCAAATGATGATGGCTTAAATATGAGTGACTGTCGGCTTCATCTGGTACATTTGGTTAGAAATATTACATTGTATAATCACTTATGTAGAGTAGAATTCATGTTGTTTTGTATCTATTTAACAAACTTATATGGAGTTGGGTTGATTGGAATGAAATAGGGTTAAGACAAATTGGTTAATGTGGTGATGGAAATAGTGCATATGTAGTGTTTGATGAAATGCCTGAACAAGAATTATTCATTTATTTTGGTTGACACTATGGTTAATGTAGTTTCAAAGTTTTAGAATTCAGATATGTTATTATTCAAACGTGAATGTTTGGTTTGATCTTACATGTAAATTTATATTGGTCGATGAACGAACTTAATACATTTTGTTTGGGCATGCTTATCTTAGGTGCTATTGATTAAAGTAAGACCTTATACTGTCATTTGATATAGTTACATTTAACAAAAAATTTATGCCTTTTGATAAACTTTGAAGATACTTGCATTTAAAACTCTGAAACACTTAGCATATTACATACATTATTTCTTTATGATTAAAGGGGTGTTTCAGATGGGTAATTAGAACTGCTTATTAGCTTGTTGTAAGCTGCTCAGATGGTGTTTATGATTGCTAATAAAAGGATGTTTTTTTGATTATTTTGAGTTAAATGAACTGTTCTGAATATGCAGTTTGAGGTTTCATATTTTAAAGAGTAGTAAGCAAATAATCAGTTTTAATACACAATACCAAACACATCATTGTAATAAAAAGGGAAAGGACCCATTTTTGGAGTTTAATAAGTTCAGATTTAGGTAGTAATTATTTTTCATTTATTTAGTTAGTTGCATTTCATCAAGTAAATTCCTATTTAGATTGTTTCTTTAAAGTCTTATTCACTTGAAACGTACTGCAGCGGGTTTAAAGGTACACTTATAATAGTAAAGCATCTTTCAGCAATGAGCCTTATTGTGTCTGTAGTGTGGGGTCTTGGGCCACTAATGCGTTGAACCAGAAACATCTTTCTTCATGTTTGTGCCTTCTCCCGTCGATATGTAAATTTTCCTAGCTTTTATATCTTTCTACTTAATACTTAATATCACTTTTTTTTTAATTTCAGACGAGTGATAAGTATTGACAAAAAAGTAATACACATTATGTTATGACTTCTAATCTTCAGTCTTTGCCACTGTGGATAGGAGCAATACTCATCTACAGGTGGTTTCACAAGTTATTAGGTAAAATATGGAAGTCAATGTCTTTTAATGTTTAACTTATATCATGTATTTTTAAGTGCCAATCTTTAGATCCAGTTGTCCTGTCATTAGAAGCTAGCCGGATTGTTAAGTATATAGCTTTTAACTTTTGTGAAATTATTATCAACCGTGCTTGCACTTGCGTACTTTTAATCAAGGTAAATTCCCTATTTTTTTCTTTCTCTAATAGTAGTTGATTATCTTGATTTATTACCGATCACAAGTTTCCTTTGTTATATACTAATTTTTTTGCTTAAATCGTTAATGTAGTGTAATTCAACAAACACAAAGCTTCTAAACCTGTTTGCCGCTGAAGTGGCTTTTGTCGGGTGCATGTTCTTGAACAGGTAACAAATAAACCTTTGTTAAAAGCAAAGTTTGTTATTAAAATTTAAAACTATATTCATAGTTTGTTGGTTTATAAATCTAAATTATATAATCTGTAGTAATGTGTATGACATGTGAATTGGCCGACTCATCTATTACTTGAAACATCCAAGTATCCTAAACGGGCTCCTAATCATGTACTGGTATGTTAATTATATTATATTTGTCTTTTATTTTATCTATGCATCTCATGTGAGTGTAAAGCTAAAACCTTAAGTAGCATTCATTTGACACGTTGATAAATTACTATTATTTATGTTTTTTATTCAAATTGAATTACTTTAATTACTTGTTGAACCTTTTTTAAGCATTCATTTTCTACTTTTTGTCTAGGGTAGGGATCATCTTGATTTCATCTCCTAGGTAAGTAAAGGCACAAGGCACACTTAAGGTGCAATGGTGAGCATGTCTTCTGGTTACAAGCACACCTCGAGATAAGCAAGGCACTCGTCTCTAAAATTTCATGTAGAGGAACTGTGTTAGTTTCCCAAAAACTAAATTTAGTGCATATGAGGCTTGAACAAGAAACTTGACATTTGGAGGTTTAATTTCTTTGATTTTTAGTTTTTGAGCATTGTTGGTGGCCTTAATGCTTTCATCTTTAATGGGTTTACTTTAACATTGAAACTTTTGATTGATAACAAACTTTTGATTGATAACTTTTTTTCTTGAATCCGAGATGATAGATGACAATGATTATTTCATGTTAATTTTTTTATGAGAATTTGACTATTGATGCAGGTTTCAATTAAAAAAAGAGAAGCAGTCACAGAAAAAAGTTATGTTGTTAAAAAACCAGAGTATAGAAGATTAAAATTTTCATAATCTTCACCTTCAACAACACTATATGCAGTCAATAAGGTCAAAACGAGGTTCCTGCTTCCAGTTTGGTTCTTACAAGGTTCTCAAGATCGAGAAACATCGATAGGATACCTGTGAATACACTGTAGGATGTTTTCCCTAACTTAATTGGTTTAGTTTTATATACATTGTTATCATTTTAATTGTTTGGCTGCAACTTCTAACCTATTGGTGAGTTGCTTTAATGTTGGATGTTTTCACTGATATTTGTAATTGCATTATACTCTTTTTTATGTTAATCCCAAATTTCATGTACTTCATATGTTTCATTTTTGTTTTTTATGGTAACTAATTTTAACTTTGTTAGTCTCTACTATTTTGAATTTTATTTATAGTAATTATGAGGTCTTGTTGGGTGTTTTATTCTTGTATCTAGGTTCCTTTTGAATTTTACGTAAGCATTTGTATACAACAACATGATAAAATATTTGCTCACATGATGATTCTCTTTTTCCTCTTGGAATCCATTACACAACAATAACATAGAGGTTCTTTAAAATAATTTATTCACTTCTTAATAGGCCTCACCTATATAATTCATCTCCTACAATGCAAAAAATATTTAATACAACAACTCCTAAATAATGATCCTTCCAAATATTATGCTCCTGTGATGCCTCATCAAATAAGTTTATCGGCACGCTTCATTTTTAAAAAATTTTGACCTATAAAATATAAAAATGATGGGTTTTTAAACACTATAGTTAACATTAGTTGGAGATAGTATCTTGTAGCTGTTTTATGGTTTTAAAACCTTTTTTCAACTTGCTAATGCAATGCTTCATCATTTTCTATGAAGTTAAGGTTCATACGTCAATTAAGTTGCTTATGTATTGTATGTGTTACATTGTAACCACTAACATTTGTCTTCATGTTTATTATTCTACTATATTAGTTTAAGAATATAATAGTTTCATATGTAGCTTGTATTATTTCACTTGTTACACTATGTGTGAGGTACTCGATGTCTTTATCTTTGAACTTCATACACATACATAGTGTTACCGTTAATAATACCAACTCAATCATATTAACTATAGTAAGAGTGTAAGATTGTAAATACTATACCCACCGGTAATGTGCTTGCCACCATACACGCAACACAAACCCCAACAACAACGACGAGGTGACAAAACAACAGCACCCGCCGCATCGCGCGGGCATTCCCACTAGTATTATAATTACAAGTCAAAAACTAGAATACAAGGTTTTAAAGATGTTATGAAGAATGAAAGATTGGTCATTTTTTTTTTCTCAAAAGTGAAATT
>BJCN01338764.1:1568-14130 GCA_018326445.1 Flaveria brownii
GTACAGATAATTCATGTTGTCCCCCCAAATTTTCATCAAAGATTGATGTTATATATTAGTAATCTTGGGATTTTCTGTATGCAAGCTTAAACCCATGACCCTTAGTCATAAAGGAGTAATATTTACTGGTGTTTTAGGGTTTATCTTGATTTGTTTGTAAGGGAAAAGACAATATAGATATGTCACTTCTTTGTGGTTGTCCAATTCTTGAATGTGTATATTGTTTGGGATGTGCGCGTTGGGCATGGAAAAAGTGTCTTTATACCGCTGGCCGAGAAAGTGAGAATTGGGGTTTTGCCACTGCGAGTGAATTCGAACCTGTACCGCGTATTTGTAGGTATATTTTAGCTGTTTATGAGTTTGATATTCGTAACCCTCTTTGGGCTCCGCCAGGAGGGTACGGGATTGATCCGGATATGGTGGTGTTGAAAAAGGATTATGATGAAAATCAAGGGAAGGTGTCTCCTTACATGATTTACATTGATAAGGAGAATCAAGAAATACTTTTGTTAATTAGTGGGCTTAATTTGGCAAAAGAAAGTGATTATTTGCTCTTACTTGATGACAAATTGGGGCAGACAAAGTTTGATGGCGGGTATGTTCATAATGGGTTACTGAAGGCGGCTCAATGGGTGTTTGAGAATGAATGTGAGGTTTTAAAGGAGTTGGTTGAAAAGCATGATGATTATACTTTGACTTTTGCTGGTCACTCATTAGGGGCAGGGGTGGTCACTTTGCTCACCATGTTGGTGGTAAAAAACCGGGAGAGGATTGGGAATATTGAGAGGAAAAGGATAAAATGTTTTGCAATTGCTCCGGCTAGGTGCGTGTCACTAAATTTGGCTGTGAGATATGCTGATGTAATCAATTCTGTCGTTCTTCAGGTAAAGATATTGTTGTATGTGTTTCTATAATAATGATTCCTTGGATGCTGTTGAACATAGGTGGAAAATGGGAGGGTTGGGTAAGTTGGGTCTCGGGTCAAATAAGGTTGAGGTAAAAATCTGGGTAAATATTTTGGCATTCTAAACGGGTCAGATGGAGTCGAGTTGACTAGTCTACACTTTTTTAGGGTCAATAACCTCACACTATTATAGTTGCAAAAAAAGAAAAAGAATATCAAACATAGTACTTGCGAGTTTCAACAATTTGTTTACGTTCTTGTTATATCCTGTAAAATTTTAACAACACATTCAGTGAGGAGAGATTGTGTTTCTTATCAATACGGTAGATAAAATAACATATGCAAAACTGTTCCTAATCTCATGTCTTCCCATTCTCTTATAAAGCTTTGCACCATATTAGAAAATCATGTCTACTATTTATTTAAGATCTTGGTTTTGATTGTTTAGGCCTTAATTTGTTGATTTAATGTTTTCATTTGTCTTATATGTTGTGAGTTATATTGCATATATGATTAGTGGTCCCTTCAACTTGATCTAATGAGCTTATGTCAATGAACCAGGATGATTTCATGCCTAGAACAAGTGTGGCGTTGGAAGTACTCTTCAAATCACTATTTTGGTATGCTCTTGGTTAAATTCTGGTATCATTATTTCCTTCTTATTCAAAAAGCTTTACGCCTCAGTGATTGCCAATTTTAAAAGCTAGATATGATCTAGTATTGTATTTCAACACTGTTAGGAACTTGAATCAGTAATCACGCACACACAGACAATAGTATTAAAGGGAAAAGATAATAGAGGATATACATGGTTCATCACTCAATCATGGATATGTGAGTTTGGTGCTTTATATTCATATGCATCATATCTACCTTAAGAAATATATGATATGCTATGATGATGCATCAGTTTCTTTATTTTATTTCTCTTTGATGTTTTAGTTGATTTTTATAGTTGTTTTGTCCCTTATGAAAGATTTTTTTTAGTTCCATCATTTGAAAGACGTACTGCCTTTTTTGGTTACAGTTTCCCATGCATATTGTGTGGCACATGCTTAAAGGAAACATGCACACTACAGCAGCATATGCTTCAAGATCCAAGACGTTTATATGCACCTGGCCGCCTTTATCATGTTATTGTAAGGAAGCCATTCGGGTATGCCACATCATCTTTTCATATAAAATAATCATATATAGGTAAAAAAGTTAAATAAAAATTATTGTAATTGTAGTGCACACCCCAAAATAGTTGTAATAATGGTGCATACTTATTATAGTCCAAATAACTATAGACATACAAGGGAATGAGGAATAAGTAATAGAATTGCTTTTTATGTCATATTACAATCTACTCCTTCTGGTGAAAAAGTTCAACTATTACACTTCAAAACTTCACATAGTAACAAGTACAATATTTTTTCAATATTTTTTCTTATTTGTCACATTTGCAGGGTTGGGAGAATTTCCCCTGTTGTGAAGACAGCCGTTCCTGTAGATGGAAGATTTGAACACATGGTTCTCTCATGCCATGTTCTTAGTGATCATTCTATTGCTCTAATGGAACGTGAGTTCTCAAGCGCACTTGATGTAAGTCTTCAATGTTCTTTGATCATGTAATTCATTTACAAACAATGTTTTATTATCACCTGTTTGTTTGTTATGATGCATTATTCACATAAGAACTGAATCGATGGAGGCAAAGACATATTTCGTTATTTAAGAAGCATATAGTTTGAAATTCTAGGTCAAATATATAGTTTGACGTTTTAGGTCAAAAATGATATTGATTTTCTTAAGTTTTTGAAAAATGATCTAGGGATGCATTTAGCAATAAATGATACTGCTAATAACAATAAGTATACTTTTTTTTTAATTGCAAAATCCATATCAAAATTTGTATGCGGGTACATGGAATAATAAATTTCAGTTTGTATATTGCTAAATTGTTGTCAATAGGCGGCTAGGCGTCACCTTAGATAGCTATATATACCTCCATTCTTTATTTTTTGTTTTTGCTCATTTTCATTTCTATTCATGTCAAAGCAGACAAGACCCCCAATCTGTTATTCAGTTCTTCCATTTCGTTATGATAAAATGAAAATGCTGTAAGAGTTCATTTTGTGGGATCATTTTATATGTTTGCAGTGATGGTCAAGATGTGTTTTATTAAATGAACTTGCTCAACTCCTAGTCCTAAGATCCCAGTATTTTTTCTTATTGTTGTTAATTGCACAAAACACCCGAACATGATAATTATACTAATTTTTTTAATATTACTGAAGATGTATCTGCAAAGCTGTAATAAATTGGTTGATTATTGGCTATGATACCCTAAATGTCACCGAGTGATGGTTTGTAGAGGTGGCAATTCCAACAATGATTTGATTATAGTTATGTTTTATCTTTAAAGATTAGCTTGAAAGAAAGCATGGTTTATTAAGTTTATCTTTACTGTGTAAAACCTCCTAACTTATTTTATTATTAAATAATGTATTTTTTTCATATAAGACACTTGTTTTGAAAAAAACTGAGATTTCTGTACAAAAGGTTATAGTTTCGACCTGTTAGTGTGTTAATCCGGCCCATTTTGCCACCTCTAGTACAGAGTCCTAGTTTTGGTCGTGATTTGGTTATGGTTTTCTTCAATATGAGTTTTATTTATGTTTTTCATTTTTTTCTTGTTGACCGGAAGGGAAAGGGGTGAAGTAAAACAGAACCTAAAACATTTAATCTTGTGATAGATCAGACATTGAAGGAGAAAGATCGAGTCATGGATATACCGCCACAACAAAGAATGGAAAGAAGTTCATCACTAGCCATTGAGCACTCAGAGGAACACAAAGCAGCATTGGCAAGGGCGGCTGCACTCGAAGTTCCAGAAGCTTACTCGCCCAGTGAATATGGAACCTTCCAGAAGGTTCCAGAAGACACTGATAAACTGCTGACCGGGTCCTCGAGGAGGAGAGAAAACTGGGATGAGTTAGCTGGTCGGCTCTTTGACACTGACGAATCTGGTCAAATGGTGTTGAAGACCAATTGGTATTGAAAAGAAACCAGTAAGGTTTACAGAAACACTTCATGGAGGAATATGCATATGACAGTCACCATTCTTTTGATTCATCTATTTTGTATAGTTTCTTAAGTTAGTTGGTGCTTGGTAGATGGTAATGTGATCAACTGCATAAAATTGTCATATAATATCGCTTTTACTCGCCGCATCCTACTTGTGGCGAAATGAGTTAACTAGGTTTTGCGTTAGTTCAAAATGGATATTCACCACATTCCCTTTTCAACAAGCAATAGATCTGTCGAGATCCGGTAGACAAGGCTCTTGCCTATGCTTATTATACTTTTAAGCAGTCCATCTTTATTCTCAATTACAGGATATGAAAACCATATTAAGACCCATAAAGTCGAGCCAATGGATCATCGACATTTGTAAACACAAGTCATATAAGTACATATTATGGTGAAACTTATTAGGCTTGATCAAATTATATCCCATTCATGACATCATACAATCTCACATGATCATTTTCTTATGCAAACCAACACCGAGGTTTTGGGTTGGTGGCTCTTAACTTGTTTAATAAACATATCATGTTTGGATTGACGATTGCATTTTGATTGTACTACAATTCAACATATTAACCAGTCAACTGTTAGCTCGTTTACAACCCGTTAACCTGTTTTAACTTTCTGACCCGTTTTTATCTCAGTTTACTTGGGTTGTGTTCGTTAAAATAGTTTTTAAGTTCTAAGCATGATCAAATTAAGGTTAATGTCTTTGACACAATAAAAAATATAAACAAAAATATAGGTCGTGCTCATGTTTATCAATGTCATTGCCATCCCTACTAAAAATCTATACTAAAGCATGAAGTATTAAAGCTGGAGAACATAAATTAGCAGAAACCTCATTTAATTTCTGCAGATTTCAAGTGTATCAATAAATGATCACAAACAACATTATCATTAATAATCCTCTAAACCAACTAATTAATTTATCTTTAGTTTTTCAATTGGATCTGGATCTCTACACTTGTATTCACATTTACAGTAACACTAAATATGACCTGAGTCTCCGACTGGGATCTGGTTAGTATAAGATTATAATGCACATCTTATGTTCCAAATGATGTCACATTGGCCTAGATTTCAAGAACCGCCTCTCCTGCAATTGAGTCCATCAAACATTATGTCAATAACCATTACAAGAAAAGGGGATAAGATCCTAATATGTGAATTAGGGATGTTGATAAACCGTTCAAACAGTCAAAACCGTGTAGACCAAAGCAAATCAGCCGGTTTAACAGTTTGGGATTTATACAATTCGGCCCATGGTTTAAAGTTTGAAAAGCCAGGTTTTATTGGTTGGACCAATGGTTTGAATCCTGAAACAGCCATGTAAACCAAACCAGCCAAGTTTGAATTGTCTTGCATATATTTTTTCATTCTTGAAATATAGTAACATAGTATAATGTTCATGAGCCGTCTTATCACTTTATAAGGTTTAATACAAAACCATTATGAAAAACAAATTCTGACCCGCCAAACAGGACCGATTTCAGCCAGTTCGGCTGACAAGACGAACCCAACTGGTTTGGTTTGCCGTATCCTGAAACCATAGTTATTGGTTCGGCCCAATAATTTCATCAAAACCAGCCAAACCGGATTGCGTCCAACCCTTAAGCGAATGGGAGCCACAAAGTGAAGATGACGGGACAGCCGGACAGGCCAAACTCTATAACTTAATATATACTCAAACTAGATGTGCGTGATGAAGCATACCATGCATTCTCTTGACAAATCGTTCGAACTCCATAATATTATGAGGTTCCATGAGAAGTGGACCAAGTCTACGGTACGTAAAAGCAGAATAATGCCTTCCGTCTGGGTCATTCAGAGGCTTAGCCTTCTCAAGTACATGATTATAACTCACTTTATCAAGGCATGCAAGAGAATTCTCGCTTATGACTGGTATACAAGAATCCCAAGCATCATTCATCACCTGCATTCCAAAGTGCAAAAAATTGAAAAGTCATTTCCAGCCAGAAAAACAAAATGTTATTTACTTTTTGTCAGCCTAACCCAACTTGTTTCATATACTTACTTGCCAAGCTAAACCATCAGGATCTTCAAGCGCTTCTGATGAGTCTATGTGTTGATCTGGGATGCCAGTTTGAGCCAATGCAAAGTTTAAGGCAACCCCATGCTTCTTTAACATTTCCATAACCGGGGCATAGCCATCACGGTTAGATGGGTTGTAAAATCCAGCAGTTAACTCGGCAGCATGACTTGCGGTTTTGTACCACCAATGAATAGTTTGTAGCTGCTCAAATAAAAAAAAATTAACATATTGAATCGTATCATAAATTGTTGTTTTACCTTCAGAATAAATTTTTAAAGGAAAAGGTTTTCTTAAAAGCCGACTGACCTTTGTAGTAATGAAAGTCCCTTCAAAAACAAATTTAGCAAGAGAAAGAACCCGATCACCATGATTGATCAAAAATTGGGAATACCAATTGAGAAAGAATCTGCCATAATAGCTATCATAATCTCCTCCGTTACAAAAGAATCCGGTTTCATGCGGCCGAGAATTATAGGAACCTGCATTCTCGGGTCCTCTGGCCCATAATGAGTGTCCCCTTGTCTCAGCCGCCTTTGTCAGGTTTTTCAACATATAGTGATCATAACACTAAGAAAAAAAACATTTTAATTGTTGGAGATCAGACAAATTTAATGATATCGAAGAAACAATAAGTCAAACTTTATACAGCTCAATGTAAATGTTATTCAAGATAGTTGATTTAAATGATCACCTGAAATTCACCCACCCCTGGATATCTCCAACCATGCTTTATAGGATTAGATGGATACCGTAGTTCACCACATGGACCCAATCCAATTTCAATCATTGAGATGGTTCCATCTACAAAGTACTCGTCAAATTCAGCCCGGAAGCTTCTCATGTAGTCAAAGTAAACCTACATCATTTTTTGACAAAATTAACATGCCATGTAGAGATGGTGACCACACTATGCACACTAACAATACACTAACATGTCTCTAATAATAACACTAACACTTCACTCATATTAACAATAATAATAGTATTACTAGATTAAAAAATAGTACCTCTGAGGCGGTGCGACCTCTTAGAACTCGTTCCTTGTCAATTCCCCATGAGAGACATTCTGGGTTGTGTCTTCCTGATCTATCTGTGAAATATATGTGGGGGTTGCTTCGACCTATCTCAGCCACCCAATGTGGTAGCGGTATACACACATCATCACCCATATTTCCTCCACATTCATGAAAAGACATCACTACCTGAGCCAATGGAGGTATTACTCACTGTTTGTATTTTGAGAATATTTGATGTTGACAGGAGCACTTGACAAAATCTGTACCTGCAGCTTGAGTTTAAGCTCACGCACCATCTGGAATAGTCTTTTATATCCCTTCCAGTTGTATTCTTGTGGAACATGTGCTTCCACTATGCCCCACCAACACTCAATCATTACACCATCAGCATTAATAGATTTCAAAACCCTTAATTGCTTCTGAATACTATCAGGATCAACAAGCTCACACTTCATGTTTATGGCTCCCAACTGTAGATGGATTTGTAATACATCACATACACATTTGAAAATATTCTTATCCTGGATATTGTCAAGTTAATATAATATGCTTAGTATATAACACCTTAAAACTATTGGTTCCTTGTAAAAATTTCAAAATTCAACTTTGCATTATGAGTCATGATTGTTTGGTAATTTAAGTGGAGCAAAAAAAGAAAGCCTATAAAGATTCCAATGTCCTTGCTTAACAACTATACAGCAAGAGGGTATGGACTTACGGGAAGCAATACATAAACAGGAACATAAGGAGTACCAGCAAAATCCCGTTCCTGTAACTTTGACCGCATGTCAACCTACAGAAGTAGAGAAAAAATATAATGGAAACATGTTATGAGAACAAAATGAAAACAATTTTCTGGGAACAGAAAGTAAATAAAACCAAAACAAATAGAAATCATCCTCAAACCTGCCTACCACCAACACTATCTACAGAAACTCCTATAATAGGATCATCCTGACCATCAACTTCAACTCCCAGCAAATGAGGCGACTGCGAACAAGTGCTTGCTGAGGTCTCATAAGCAGAAGAAGACTGAACATAGAGACCTTTCATTTGGCATGCCTCGTCATTCATCCCAATTGGACAGGTGGAAGAGATCCCTCTAAGAGAAGCAGTTTGGTTCTGCTGTGGTGGCAATGAGGTGGGTGAAGTTACCACTGTAGTTGATGCACCAGCAGCAGCTCTCACACCCTGTGGATCCATTAGATGAACTATCAACCTATAGTTTATGTGAAGAATGCTATAGGCAGGCGTGTTGTCAGGTTTTGGTTAACTGTCTATTAATTATTACCTTGTGTGTGGATGACACATATAGATTACCATTACAACATCATGTTACTATTTTGGCATATTATTGACAATCAATAGAGTAATACTATATGAAACAATTGCAATTTAGAATACTAAGTACAAATATGAAATATTAATGTATGTATGACAGACTAGGCATCTGTGCAATTATTTCTCTTGCAGAGGAATTTAATACAGATAGTAACAACCATGTGCATAATGAATGTACTCTTTGATAAGAAAACCGACAGAAGCATCGATCCTGCTTGGCATAAATAGCTGAATTATCAAGAATACTTAGGTTTATCTTAACCATAAAATACCTGAGATCTTGAAGGAAAGGTTGTTCCATCGGGAAGAACAACCCAGCCAGCTTCCCTAGCCAGGGCTGCAATCACATCATTAATATCGGCTCTAACCCTAAGGTTGTAGTTCCCGTGTCTTCTAAGGCCTGCCAAGATCTTTGCAGTAATAGCTCTCCGTTGTCGTTCCCTAAGTTTTGTTCTCTCCTTTTCTTCTGTCGGTCTACACCTTCTTTGACCGCCTCCTTGCGGGGTCAACTGATCTTGAAACAGCTGCTGATGTTGATGCTGAAACCTGTTATTGGTTCTGTTTGATGTAACACCTCCGCCTGTTGGAGTTGAGTTCTTTTCGTCATCATCTTCATCATTCTCACCTTCTTCTTTGACATCCAATCCCATTTCTTCATCATCTTCTTCACTTGTCCCAAATCTCTGCATTTCCATTTCCATAAATTTGCAGACTGGGAAGGTAATATTAAGGCCTCAAAATGCTAGAGCCATAAGAACCCCTCCAAGCTCAGCACCATACTTTCTATCTCCAATAGATTCTGTCACATATTACCATTCACTGTCAAACTTAATGAAGAAATATTTAATATTTATTACAAATTCTATCTAAATTCAATGAATCAGATATTTTAGTTGATAAATAAATCAAGAAGATGTATCAGTAATTCTTTCTATTGCACAATATTTTGGCGGGCATGGATACAACAGCTATGCACACACAAAAGACCTTTAAAAATCAAACAATTGTGGTGGAAGAACAAAATTGTAACTTCCCTGAAGCACCACAAGATCATTACCACTACAAAAACTCATTAACTTACACTCTATGCATTCAAAAGCATGAATATTTGCACATTGATTTCCTCCAGTCAAAAAATATATAAAAAAGAACAATTATGTCAAAAACACATTAAAAGTCACGATTTCCATCATCTAGCGTAATTCCCAGCCAAACCAGCAAAAGCATAAACAAAAAACAGCTAAATTCAGCAACATCCAAACAAGAATTTCATATTTTCACCATTTCTCAACCTCAAAAGTGAAGCACTTTCTATCAAAAGCAAAAACAACGGTACCGAAATCATCAAAAAGTGAAAATTCCGTCACCGTTACATCTTCAAAGCTCTCCATCATCTTCACAAACCTACGGCAAAAGACGTTTGAACACCTCCTTCGCAAACAACATGATAACTACCGATCAGATCTAGAACGAGATGAGGTCGCCGGAGGAAACACGGGACCGTTGATACATGACGCCGGTGGAATATTCCGGCGAGATTAGGTTAGAGGCACTCGACTCGTGTGAAGATGTTGGCACGGATGAGGGTGGGTGGGGATTGGGTGTGTGTGAAGCATATGAAACCAAACGTGTGACTCACACGATTTGTGCGTGCGGGAACAATGGGGCCACGAGAATTGGGTGTCATGTGTCACCCCCAAAATCACGTGAACTCACATTTACGTAGCCAAGGTAAATTCTGTATTCCTCGTTCGTTTGATGGTGTTAGTTAATAGAAGAAAGGCCAAGGTATTATAGCCCAGCGGCATTTTGGTAGTGGGATAAGACTTAGGGTCTATTAGGTTATGGGTTCGAATCTCACAAAGGGGGTTTTCTCATAATTATGAGTTTCCTCCTGAATTGGTGATGATCGCGTGATAACACTGGTGGCACGATGATACTCCAGTGATCCGTGAGTGATTCCAATTTAGCCGTTCAAAAAAAAAGTTAATAGAAGAAAGTCCTTGTTACTTGTAATGTATCAGGTTTTTCTTTCATGTTATTTAAGGGTGTGATTGTGTGAATCTGCACCTAACACGGAATTTACGGTTTCGGTTTAGTATAAATGGAATCTTGTAAGTTTCAGGTCGAACCCCTCAACCTATTTGGCTAAGCGGGCCGTGTTCAGGTCAACTCAACGGGTTGACCTGTTTCATCCATTTATTATTTATTTTATATTTTTATATATGTTTTATGTCATAAATTAGAATTTTTGTGTGATTTATTTCAAAATTAAAACTAAAAATACAAATTGAAATAAAGTATCCTATCTAAAACGTCATTTTATATTCATTTGTATTTTATTTTATAAAAATATAATTTTAAAGTATTAACATGTGAAAAAATTCAAAAAAATTTGAAAAACATATCAAAACAGGTCGTGTTTGTGTCAACACGTAAATTCTCGCGTCGTGTTCGGGTTCACATGTCTAACATGATTTTCGGATTCGGTTTGTGTTAGGTTCGTGTAAAATTTTCTGGTTTGTGTCGGGTTCGACCCACCAACATGCAAACACGACCCGTTTAACACCCCTAACGTTGATACACACATCATTGTTATTAAAAAAAAAAGTGGAGTTACAAGATCGGTTCACAAGTTAAAAAAACGTAACACAATTTTTTCTTATATAAATGGGGAACCAACACCACGAAATATAGTAGCTTTTCATGAAAGAATATGACAACTGGAGGTTATAACTATCGTCAATTGAACACTTATAAGTGGAAAAATCATTAGCAATAACTTAATATACTACAAATGACTTGTCCTTCAGCAACAACGTACTAAGTTGCTACTTATTACAATTGTTATCAACGACGAAGTTGTTACTACTTATCAAGTTGTCATTGGTGTATTGTTGGTACCGTGATTAGTTTATATTCATCAATTGTTATTGATCTTAGTTGTAACTGATGATTAGTGGTAACTTTCTAAAGAATGTTAATTTTTTTTTTCTGATGACCAACTTCACACAACTTTTTATCAACCATGCAAACCTAATGCAAGCTTCTATCAAATATCAATCATCCAAGATGCAACACAACCCTCATTTTATTTCGATACAAAAGCGAAAGCAATACTTGTTGATGTAAACAATGTGTTGAGCTCCACCTAGGAACATATTCGTCACTAATCATAACAAACATTGAAACTTCTTGCTACCAAAAGGAAAAAAACAACACACATTCTCGTGTACGGACAGATCGAATTGAATACCATCAAGGGCACAAAAGTAAAAGAGCATATATAGTAGATTCAACAATAGGGATCTGTACCCTCAACCACACCACATGTGTTAAGGTAAGTGGCGGGGAGGCCGGCGTACAAAAGCGCTCGACACACACACCAGATGCTTTCAACATGCGGACCCCAAGCTGTAGTTTGCGTAAGGAAGTTGCAACAGTCGCCATCTGGTCCATTGGTACATGGCCCGCCTTCTAAGATATAAGTCATGCATTGTCCCTCTGCTAGAGGAGCCGTGACCAATGCGATCACCAACAACACACAAAACACAACTTTTTTCACCATCGTATCGTATTGTTTTGGTTCAGATGTTTACGTTCAGTTTCATAACAAGTTGCTATTTGTAGCTACATTGTGCAATTTTAATATGCCCACTTGCTACTAATTATTTAAAAGAAGTCAACTTCATTTTAATACTAGACTAGATGTATAATAAAAGAAGCTGGCAAACTTGTAATAGAATGTAAGTTAATATATATCCTCCGAGTTTATTTAACCTGAGCATGTGCACATGCCATTGACTTATTTGATTCCATAAAAAGATGATTACAAGTTGATGTTATTATAAAATCATTATAACGCAAACGTAAATTCATATTTATCTTTGCATTTTAATCTTGCCTCTCTTCGCTTATGGTATTCTAGATTATTAAATGAGCCTACTCATCGAAGCGAATGTAGTCTAAACTTTAAAGGTGTTGGTCCCTTTCAAGTGATAACGGGGGATGATCATGTCATGAAGAAATGATATAAATTTAACTGGTATATGATGTCATGAAAAAATGATAAAAATTTAATAGGTGTATGAATAAGACGTTAAAAATAATTAGTCAACTTACAATTTTTGGATGCATCAAGTTATCCCCTTGCAATATTAATGCAATTTT
>BJCN01338764.1:14150-27162 GCA_018326445.1 Flaveria brownii
CTCATTTCAATAAATTCATAAATATTGAGAAAGAAAAGCCGGCAAACTTATTAATGGCATGTAAGTTCATTTATAAATTCTATGCATTTATTTGAATTGAGCATGCGGGACACCACTAATTTGATTCCAGAAAGAAGATAATTACAGGTGAATTTTCTTGTAAATCGGTAACAACGTGAACTGAACTCTTAGTCTCATCGCTTATGGTATTTTAGACAGGTATATGAAGACTTACGGTAAGCGGAGGTGCAAATGAGCCGAGCTAACTGTGAGCCACTCGAGATCGGATCGATAAAAAGTTTGAAACAAGCCGAGCCCGAGCCTGAAGAAAAGGTCATTTGATTATCGAGCCCGGGCGCGAGCTTCACATATCGAGCTCGAGCCCGCTGGCAAGCCTAAACGAGTTTTTTACTTATATATTTTATTTTATTTATTAAATTTTTTTTATTTAAATAACTTTAATTATATATAATTATGATAAAACATATAATATTTATAATGTTATATATAAAATATATTATTATAATTATATATAAAATCATATATAAAAATATTAAAAAATTAATAACTAAATAATACACGAGCCGAGCCCGAGCCGAGCTCGAGAAAACTCGAGCTCTCTTAAGCAGAAACGAGTCGAGCTCTATTAAGCCGAAAGAGCCGAGCTCGAGCTCGACCTCTCTTAAGCCAAAACAAGCCGAGCTCAAGCCTATAAGAGCTCGGGCTCGGTTCAGCTCGGTTGCAGGTTATGTAGCTTAATAGAACAAAGATGCTATGATATCATTTTCGAGTGACACGATGGTTCAAATTTCATCGTTGGAACATATGATTTGGATCTAGCGGGTATGCCGTGGGTGAGTCAATCGTTAATAGCCTACTCCACAACTATATGGTGAGTCAATTTATACGCGAAATAGACAAATTTAAACTGAAAATCAATATATAAAATACATGATTTAAGGGTAAATTGATCGTTAGAACGCAGAAGTTTCAAAAGATAACTTATATACTACATACTAATAGACCATAACTAGTGTATTTTACCTCCATAATAAATAAAAAATTCTGGTAGAAAGACCCAAAGCAAGTTGCAAAACAGCTTAACGGTCAATTTGGATCCGGTTATAGAGATCCTCAACAGCTTCACCTGTTTAAGGAAACAAATTAAGTGTTACTCGAGGCTCATAAAATATTACAGATTTAAGTGGGATTTGAGTTGATCAATGCATATACATTAATACAAAATGGAAATACCACGATAAATGTTGCACATCGTCATCTGGCCTAATATATACACTTGATACATTGTAAATCAAATGATTTAAAAAACAATGATAAGGCACATGGTTTTATAAACCATTTTATTTGAACTTAAACTATATTAGACTTTAACTGAACTTCAAGGAGTGACACAATGTTAAGCGACTTATATCTTCCGGCAAAGGTATGAGGTTCGAATTTAGCTTCTACTGGTTTTGGCATTAAACCCTCCGCCCCACATGATGTTTTAAACAGTCTCATTGGTTGGTTGGGTTGGGTAGGGTAGTGGTGGGGTCTCATGAGTTTTATGGTGATGATTCTGACAGTTATGAAAACATACTGGATTTGAATATGCAAAATTGACAAAGTAAGAAATATCAAATGGAGAAAGATAAAGGGAGGGAAAGAGATTTACCATGCATTCTCTTGACAAAGAGTTGAAATTCCCTCAAGTTGTGTTGTTCAAGGAGAGCTTGATTGAGCCTAAGGTAGGTAAAAGCAGATAAATGTCTACCATCTGGATCATTTCTTGGTTTAGCATGTTCTAATATCTTGTTGTACCCTTGTCTATCATAGCATGGAAGTGCATTTTCACTTGCAACTGGTATATCAGCATCCCATGCAGCATTCAGTACCTAAAATATGTTTAAAGAATAATACAAATTATATAAAAAATAACTGAAATTTTGCTTCAGTTTGGAAATAACTAGAGGGACACCTATTAAAACTACCTGCCAAACTAACCCTTCAGGGTCAACCATTGCTTCTGGAAAGCCCTCTTGCTGGTCCAATGTACGCAATTCAACACACGTGAAGTTTAAAGTGGTTTCATGCTTCTTTAACATTGCAGCAATTGGAGCATAGCCATCACGGTTGGCCCGATTGTAAAACCCAGCTGTCAGTTCAGCAGCATGGCTAGCAGTTTTGTACCACCAATGAATTCCTGATAACTGATCATCCATGATAATTTCAAGTGAATTAATAGGAAATTTAAGAAATCAGGTAGTGACAATTTGACGGATGTTGACTTACCTTTACAGAAATAGGAGTATCTTCGAATGCCAAATTGGCCATGGCTAGCACCCTGTCACCATGATCAATAAGATACTGGGAGTACCAATTTAGGAAAAATCTGCCATACGCGCTATCATAATCACCACCATCACAAAAGAACCTTGTGTACTGAGGCTGCAAATTATAAGAGCCTGCATTATCAGGTGGCATACCCCAGAACGAGTGTCCTCTTGCTTCTGCAGCTTTCTCAAGACACTTTCTTAGGTATTTATCATAGCACTGCATGGTTAAATAATTATCAAAAGAAGTAGCATTTGGCCACAATCTTACTTTCTTTTTTAATCACAATTAGCGGTAACAAAACAGGCAAGGTCGGGTAAGGGGTCAAATGGGATTCAAGTCAAACCATGGTGCTAGTCCAAACAGGCTGGTAGCCTAACCCGAAACACTTATTTTCTACTTTTTAAAATTGTTTTAATTATGTGTCTGAATATTACATTTATATCTAATTTCAAAATTTATCTAATTTTTGAGTAAAAGCAGTTTCATATGCGCTGAAAACACACTTGGGCCAGACTTTTGGCCGGTTTGACCCATTTCCTTTAGAGCTATTTTTTTTCTACTTCACATGTTTGAACATTTAGAGATTAAGCATAGCCCTGATAAATTGATCAATTAATTCATAAGCAAATGAGTCAAAACTACTGTTCATAACCATGTCAATACCATGCTATCAAGTGGTTATATATGATTTGTTTATATAGATGTACCTGAAATTCACCAATACCAGGATATTCCCAACCATGTTTTGCAGGGTAAGACGGGTAACGCAATTCTCCACAAGCACCTAAACCAATTTCAATCTCAGTAATGCTCTCATCTTGGAAGAATTCATCAAATTCAACCCGAAAGCTTCTCATATACTCAAAGTATACCTGCAAATATTATGCACGAAACAACAAATCATCAACTTTTCATTTATATTTTGTTAAACGTTACACCAGAACATGCATGCATATACCATTTGTGATTAGCAAAATCTAATACCTCAACAGCAGTACGGCCTCTTAAAACGCGTTCCTTATCAATTCCCCAAGTAAGGCTTTCAGGATTTCGCCTTCCGTCTCTGTCTGTGAAATAAATATCGGGGTTTTCTTGACCAATATCTCTTATCCATTTAGGTAACGGGATATGAACATCATCACCAACGTTACCTCCACATTCATGAAATGACATTACAACCTGAATACACATCATATTTGTCGTTCCTTCGGCTTATAATACAATTAAGGATTATACACACTATGGAAAACAAACCTGTAACTTAAGACCCAACTCACGCACTATCGAGAAGAGTTGCTTGTAACCTTTCCAATTATACTGTTGGGGATTGTTAGCCTCAACAATTCCCCACCATGTATCAACCATTACACCATCAACATTAACCGACTTAAGTGTCCTTAGTTGATTCAACAGATCATCAGGATTAACCAGCTCACATTCCATGTTGATGACCCCCAACTGAATTCAATATATATGATAAAAACAATACACGATATTGAGGTTACAAGTGTGTTAACAATAAAGCGAGTACTATCATAACAAAGTACATTGACAGAGACTCACTGGTAGCATAACATAAACAGGAACATATGGTGTGCCTGAAAAATCCCGTTCCTCTGAGACAACTTCAGCAACCTACACAACCGAATTTCGATCAGATTAAAGTATGGGAAAATTCCCAAAATGTGCTTTTTTCCTAAGCTTTCTCTCAAAATGTCCCCTCAAAATTTATTTATCAACATGTCCCCTCCAGACAAGGTGTCGGCCCGCTAGAGACAGACGCGTACGCCTGTCCAGCAGAACCAATAAGAAATAGACACGTGTGCCTAAGCAGGCTTGCGCTGCACCAAGCAAGTGGGCGCCTGCTCAGACACGACATCACGTGTTCATTTTTGACCGGTTCCTGCTATACAGGCGCTTGCTTTCTACCTATGCAGGCACTCATGCCTTGTCGGATAGGGATATTTTGAGCAATAACTTTTGGAGGGGACGTATTGAGAGAAAAATTGGAGAAAATGGACATTTTGGGAATTTTCTAAGTATTATCATTCTGTATTCCATTCTATAGATCCCAAACCTAACCTAACTTCACATCACTATTTCTAAAACACCGTAACAAACTTGCGCCAATCAATACGACGAAGACCTAAAAAATTAACCTCTAACAGTAATCATAACTCTAGCCACCAAACAAGCTAATAGAAACTTCAATACACATAATCAGCAACGACAATTATATTACAATAACTTATAAACACACAAATGACAGACAGATACAACAATACAACAAAACACCAAAACCGAGAATCATATCAGTTACCTGAACGTCATCAGATGTAACAACTGAATCATTGAAGCTACAGGAATGTGCAAAATGCGTCGATGCGGTTGGAACTCGAGTGCGAGAGGTGAAATCGGCGAATTTGAGGTTCGGATGACGCGAACGAGGGGTGAATCGGAGTACTGAAGGAGGTGAAGATGGATGAAGTAAGAGATGAACGTTTGCAGAGGTGAAAGCCATTGTTGTGGCGCATTTTAGCGTAGAAGAAGCGGTGGTAATCGCCATCGGAGATCATAGCTCCGGTGGTGGAAATTTAAGGAAGGGGGAAGTGAAACCCGTGATCCGAGATATTGAGACCGACGAATTTCAGTTTTACGTAAAGGTGTTTTTTTATAGGTAAATTTACGATCCTACTTTAGACAATAAGTATTATTTTAATCGGATCCATTTATTCGGTCAGAACCGCACCCCTAACCCTTCTAAGAGAAACTCATTACTGAAAAAACAATCTGGCTCTGAGTATTTTTATTCAGAGTGAGACTTGAACCATGACCTCCTTTTATTTACATATCATAATTATCTTACCTTAAACCCGTACTTCCCTTTATTTACGTAAAGGTACATTGAGGGGTAACATTTGTTTAGGTTCGTGAGTATAAAAGAGTCTATTGTTTTACAAATATCATAGAGTATTAGAGTTTTTTTAGTATAAGATTATGTATGGTGATTTATTTAGTTAAAATGTTATATATGTTTATAAATTTATTAAAGTTATTTAAAATCAAGTGTAGTTGGTTTAAAACTCATTTTAATTGTGAGAAAAAATGAATCATTTATGTATTTTAACGTTCGTTAATATTTTGACTAATAATGAGTTTAAAGTCCTCTTTGACTAGGATTTAATGACTTTAACGCCTTAATTATGTTCAACTTTGGAGCCCTCTAGGAACAGCAGTATGTAACTACGTATAGTCTAACAAATGCATATTACATAATGAGTATTATTATAAATAATTTAACACCTTAATTATGTTCAACTTTGAAGCCTTCTAGGAACAGAAGTGTGTAACTACGTATAGTCTAACAAATGCATATTACATAATGAGTATTATTATAAATAATTGTGTTAAAAATAGCTTACTAAGTTATAAAATAAAATTTGTGTATTTATAGATAATGAGACGAGCCCGATTCTGAGCATGTGCTTCACAAATAACTACGTGGTTCTTGAATAGTGATTTAGGAACTAATAATATCAAAAACAAAAAAACATGTCTTGAAATTATATTTCAAAAAAAAACATTATTACTTTGAACATGAAATATAAAAATAAAAAATGTCTCAAAAATTGTATTAGTAAAAAAATATTTTTCAGTTTTATATACCAAATCGGTTGTTTTCGATTTTAACCGGTACCGAGACCGCTTAGTATTGATACCACAAATCAAATATGGATATCGATACCCTTTTTCTATTGACACCGATCCTATAAGAATATAAGATGTCCATATCAAGTATAAAACGCTCATCCATATATTACTTAAATAGTTGGGCCTTAGTGTAACTTTTAGAATATGATCCACTTGAGCCTAAATATTTACTGTTAAATTGTTAATGATATAAAAAGTTATGTTAATGATATAAAAAGTTATGTGTTAAGTATTGTGTATTACACGTATTGAATAAACTACGTGTTACACATTTAAAAATTTAAAATTAACATATTTGAAATTTTAATTATGGATGGTTATTAATTGATGAATAACCGTTATAGCATTTATAATTAAAATGAGAGAGAAGCGGGAAAACAAGTTATTAGATGATCTAAAATGATGACAAGTGTTCGGATTTATTTTTATTTATTAGTATAGAGATTTATTAGTATAGAGATTATGAAAAAGCCCGTATGATGTGCCCGTTTAATTTCTTTATTACAAATGCTAGAATCGATTCAACCCAACAATAAACCCGATCCAATTTTCTGTATAGCAAGTCTTTGGTGACAACAAAGAAGAAAAAAATGAACCATATTATCTAGATGACTAGATCTTTATTTTGTTGGATTAAATGGTTTTGTGATAATTGGTTTTTCAACTTAACTTAAACCTACTGGTAAACCAATCTGGTTCATGTATAACGTAATAACCTTGACTACCCGTTAACCAATTCATGTAAACTTGTTTAGTTATGGCCAAACTGATTAATCATCATCAAATCCCAAATTGTATAGCATTAATGGAGAAAGTTGATGAAGTATTATCATTTGCAACAGTGTCCTTTAGCAATTAAAATGTTTGAGATTTCAAGGCTTATGATAAACGTATATAGATCTAACAACATGATTAAAGTGTGTGTGAGTTAACTCTTTTATGAACAAAGTCTTTTGGCATTCTTGTTACCTTGGAGGGAATTAGCAACGGCATCCTTTGTGTTTGTAATGTATGTTAACTTTCCATTGGTACATTACATACTAAAGTTAACAACATATAAACTCAAGACATGCGTACACATCTAAACCAATTATAAAGATTCGAGTTATAATGATATGTCTAGTTTTTCATGTCAAATTATGAGATAATGTGCTATTACAATGGTACGTCCAACTTATTATAAAGTACGCAATACACATATAACTATAGTTTTTGAAGTGATAATTTTGCGTAAGTCACGAATATTTTCTATAACCACAATAATTTCGTCAAATCAGAAGATTTTAATATGACACGTTGTTTAAAAATAGGGTTTCGTGATCATGTTGTTGGTTTGATAATTTTAGTAGGCTGATTAAGCAAACCCATGTGAAAGAATCATCAGCATGACATATTTTATTACAAAAATTAAAATAAGAATGAAATATTGATCAATTGTAGAAGGGTGTCAATCTTCAATATTTTACATTTTTAATGGGGCATTTCCATATGGAAGAAGCATTAAGCTAACATGCGTTAGTCATTAGACCCATCAATAATATAATGGATTTTTTTTTTAAAATTAAATCTATTAACTCTTAAATTTATACATTTCAAGATTTGAATTATTGACATCTACCATTAGAATGTTACTTTAGAGACTATTAAAGCTTAAATAACATGACATTTTATTTACTCTCTTTCAATCTTTTTTTTTTCTTTTTTTCTTCTCTCCCCTCATATCTTGCGTTTTTCTCGTCCTGAATTTCAAAAGTGTCACTTTCTCTCTTCCCTCTTTCCTCCATTTAGACTACGAGAGACCACTAGTAAATAGAGAAAAAATAAAATAAAAATTAGAAAAAGCTTACATCAAAGGTGCTCTAAATAGTAAATACAAGTCTATCTTATAGCTTTTCGGATTTGTCATATATTTATTATTTTTGTGTAATCAAGAAATTTTAAGGATCCCTAAATCTAAATACAATCATAGGATGTCTTTTTCGTTAATTCATATCATCTAATTATTTCTATATATTCCCGTTAATTTAATGCAACTTTAATACTCAAATAACGTTTAAAACGGTAGATAAATAATTCAAAATATTTTTTTTGTCACGCATTAAGCATGATGTAATATAATAAATACTATTTAGCATAATTCTCACAATAGTATGGAAAGAATTCTAGAATAGTTTCTAATCAACACCAACAACTAACAAAAGTGTCCTATTGTAACGAGGGTTACCGAATAAAAAAGGTGCACACTATTATGAAAACATGTATTGACGACGTTTAAATAATACAAATGACTTTTGTGGTCACCATATATGCAAATTATTGTGGTGAATGTTTATTTAAATGAAATCTAGGTATATGAAGAAGAATAAAAACAGATTTGAATCCTTTTAATCAAAGAGTTGGTAAAGACGGTTTAACAACAAGCATTTGGTCCAATGGTATGCTTGCCTTTTAATATTGGTAGCCACATATCTCTTTTTTTAACTCTGCAAGAAACTTATGTTTTTCTTAAGGGGAAAAAAAATCATATTTTCCTCGACAAAACTTTCTGTTTTTTTTTTAAATACTAATGTTTTTCTCGGTCATAATATTTTATGATTAAACTCATGTTTTCCTATATAATAATCACTTATCATAGTAAATCCACAATCAATAAAGAAAGTTTACGTACACTTCGAATATAGTAATAACCAAAGGCGCAACTTGAGGAATGGGCAATTTTTGGTCAAAGATTTTCTTTAAAAAAAACCTATTTAATCACATAATATATATTCATAAAGGAAAAAATTGCAATAAATTGCACATTACACATACACACACCAAACCATTTTTATTCTTCACAAACATATGTAAATAAGTCCATTCAGAACCTCTATGATTTTGAGACTCATAAGAATATATAAGAACTTTTGCATTGTGCTTTAACTAAACGGGT
Organism: Flaveria brownii; assembly: GCA_018326445.1. Classification (NCBI taxonomy): domain Eukaryota; kingdom Viridiplantae; phylum Streptophyta; class Magnoliopsida; order Asterales; family Asteraceae; genus Flaveria; species Flaveria brownii. The sequence goes on from BJCN01338764.1 coordinate 23,131, forward strand.
GAAAATATAAAAAATGGTTTATTTGTTTCTCACTACTTTTTCATTACTTTTATCTTCTCTCTTGAACTTTTTGAAGTATAAAAATACACACGTATTTTTATATATGTGTATGTACTATATGTGCATATTTAGTCAACAAAAAAAAAGATAAATATCATACTTTTAAAAGTAAATCTTAATAGTATTGAAAGTTGGATAAATTTTAGTTCATTTTTATACTAAATAGTATAATAGAAAAAGTTATGCTTACATTTCTTAACATATTATCGGTTCTAATTAAAATGAATATTTTATCGTCCCCTTCCCCCACACTTATCCATTATATTGATGTGCTTAATAATTAACCAACTTTAAATTAAAAATCATGATAATCGTATAAGCACTTGTATGTTATGATTGTTAAATAAATTGAGAGAAAGAAAGTAAGGCACTTGTATTATCATCAAAATGACACTAATCGTCATAGCCAGAGCTCGATCTTTTTATCTCAAAAAGAGTTTTGTCACGCTTTTAACTCCTAATGTCTTTAACATAGGATCCAATCCCCAGGACCCCACCCAGTGGAATAGTTATATATATTCATACAACATTCGTGTGTAATTATATAATAATAATAATAATAATAACAATGGAAAAACGAACGAAAAAAGATTTCCACAATCTACAGGTAAAGCACTTGATTTCTTATTGGATGTGTTTTTCCATGAAAGGTGTGCACCAAAACAAAGCATTACTTTCCATGACACCAAACTAATTAGCTGGGGAATTTAAAATTCAGCAGATAAAATGATTGCTGCAGTTTTGTTGTCTAATTATTAATGTCAATATAAAATTAATAGTTATACACTTAAACTTATAAATAGATCAGTTATTATACCACTTATATATAATTAAGTATGTATTCTCAAACAAATTAGCTAATATAAATCACTAATTTAGTTGAAACAAGTTGATGAAAGAAATAGCAATTTGACAGGTAAATTTGCTGTTTCAATATGTAATTAAAAATAAAATATGAGGGTAATTAAATAATAGATATTAGATTTCCAATAAAAAAATTGTCACATGAGTTACATGATATCATTATTGTATTCATACTTTTTATTAAATATATACAACTGAATATTGTACAGCAATGACTGAAGTTAATTTACATGAAAACAAAAACAACGTACCAAACCTAAAAAGCATCGATACATACAAGTATACAACAATAAATCATTTTTATAGCCTAGAAACCAATTATTTTCTTGTACCATAATTCATATATTTGAGTTTCATATAGGTTCATATGCATGATTTTATATATAATGTTATGAGTCTATCACGAGCATAATGGCATGGACTCTTGTAAGCATTTCTTGGTGTTGTGTGTGACAAAATCTTTAACCGTAAAACCAACTTTTTCAAATTTCCCCTCTTCATTACTCTCTCGGAATTTCAAGTAATCCAAACAAACAAATGGCTCGTAAAGTGTCATGTCCTGATTGCCCACGACTTCATTAGGAGCCAAAATCACCTTCTCATCTTCAAAACACCAAAAGAAAGCAATTGAAAGCCGTTTTGTTGGTTTTCTCAACACAACTCTATGTTCAGACGAGACGAGCTTGTCGTTACTCCAAGCTTGCAACAAGTCACCGATATTTACAACCAACGTCCCTTCACTTGGAACAATGTCCATCCACCTCCCCTCTTTTTTCGACTTCACTTGCAAACCTCCAATTTCGTCTTGATACACAATTGTTATGCAACTCATATCTGTATGCATACCTAGCCCTTCTATTGTTTTCTTGTCCTCTAAATTGGTTGGAGGTGAATATCTATTTATTCTTAAATAACCGTGACAGTTTTTGAAATCTGAATCGTAGAATCTCTTATCAAATCCTTCTCCTAGGACCATTAACGTGATATTTGTAATCTTCTTTGCCAATTCGGTCATTTTCTTACCATATTCTTCCAGTATCTCTCTATAAAAACAACCAATAATATTGTAAGCCTTCAAATCATGATAAGTGATCACCGATGCATGTTTTTTTTGTAAGTTTATAAAAAAAAGTGGCTTTAGTATTTAGAATTTAAGAACCCTAAACAAACTTTGTGTACATAAGATTGAAACAGTGAATATAAAAACAAGGTTGTTTATGACTAAACCAGCATTAGGGTTTTACACAATTGTTACTAAATATTAGTAAAAGCATTATGCCCTACAAATCACTTTGGGAGGTTTAAATATTTAATCATTTATTAAGATTTTAAAAGCATATGTCAAATCAAATGATAGACATAGTGCAATATTTTTTGTATTTTGTTTTTTTTTCTTATAATTTGTTATTGTTCATGTAATTAATGTGTTACTTCGATTGTATTTTCTTTTGTAAACATTAGCTACGAATCATAGCTATAGTTCAACGATAGTTTTATCCCTTAGTAAAGATATGATACGTTGCTAATTCGTCTATGAAATTACATAAAAAAACCAGACATAGGTAAAGACTTCAGTTCACATGAAAAATCAAAAGTTATACAAATTAATTTTTGCTTTCCCTTGGTGGTATTTCTATCCATCTTTGTTACAAATAACCATTTAATAAGAAAAATTCAAACTCCATCATGAAAACCACATATAGTCTTCTATAAACTATTTCAAATCAAAGGATATATAAAACTGAAAACCAACATCAACCTTACCCGAATTCATGACGATTCACGTTGTCAAACACCACGTCGATAGAATCTTGAGCAGACGAACGAAAATCGGGTCCAGAAACCCTAAAACTTTCGAAATAAGGAGATGCAATGAAATGAGGAGTGTAAGTTTTGATGGATGAAGAAGGACCAAGTTTAAGCTTTGCTTCATTAGGAAGATCAAAGAGTTGATTAGAGAATGATTTGATATTTTCAAAAAGGTCCCTAGAGATTCCATGGTTGACAATATTGAAGAAACCCCATTGATGACATGCTTCAGAAAGACATGACAAAGATGAAGGTTGTAATGGCTTTGAGAGGTCTACACTTGGGAGGTTTAGGGTTGTTTCAAATGAAGAATTTGAAACCATTTTTTATTTTTGTAATAAACAAAATGTTACTCACAAAGGAAAGTTTGATACTACTTTTGTAGGTTTGTAGGTTGTAGGTGTAGGGTTTGTTATATATAGGTATTAGATCCTGGTTTGGTTAGTTGGGTAATGAGTTGATTGAACTTTAAATAATTGTATTTTTGTTTTATTATAATTAAAATAATAATTTAATTTATTTGAAACATATTATAATCACAATATAAAGTTAAGAAATAATTCATGTTTAATCCATGGTCTAGTTAGAAAGAAACCATTGGACCAGTTTGATTAGACCACACTTAATAGCTTTTGATAAGTTTGATTTAGCTCTCACGTAATAACACAAACCATTAAAATTAGTAGCGTCTATTTTCTTTTAAGAATTATACGATTTGTTGAATTCTAGCGACCAACTTTTTTGGTCATCAAATTTGGTCGCTAATATCCATTTCTTAGTAGTGATAGTGTGTCGAATCAAATTAATAATTTGCTATAACTTATCATATACTGTTAACTTGCAAACTCTTTTCTTGAATTCGATAAATATTATATTTAATAGGTTAATAAAATTATAAAACTTAATGATTAACTAATTTTAAAAAAGATTACGATGCCACTGAAAAATAACTACGAATGGATCATCAATTACTAATACATATTTTAAAAGCACAGTATAATAATCAATTTGATAGTGGATGTCTTTATCATAACTTTAATTTTGCTTTCAAAAAATTCCAAGATTTGTTTTAACTAATACAACGCCTTTTTATTTGACAATTTGTTTGTGTAAATGAATAATATATATTTTTAGAGTATAAACGAGTTAAGTTGATCCCGAAGTCAATATACTTTTGATCGAGTGTACACTTCACTCCTCATAACTCAATTTTGGTTTAAGTTTTAATCTTAAATCATTCTAATTATACCGAACTAACACCAAAAACATTAAAATTACCAACAAGTTTAGAGGATATAT
>BJCN01338766.1:9128-24560 GCA_018326445.1 Flaveria brownii
CTTTTTAAAAATTAGATCCACGACTCGAACTACATATAATAGGCTATAATGCAGCAGCCATACGACGTTTTTTTAAAGATTACGCTTAACTTTTAAAACATTCACATTCCTTACTGTTCTCATCCCTATAATTTACCTATATATATGTATATGTATGATGGATATATATGATGGATGAACGGTGAATTTTACATTCGGGATGAGAATGTTTTTCTCTAAAATTATGGGGACTGGTATAAAGAAGAGGAATGATAAATAGTGTATATTTTGATAACTTTTGTTAAAGATGATGATGCCAATAAGGGATGTGACGAGAATGCTATAAGAAACCCATTTCATTCTGATGTCATTGATTCCACTATTTCCTAAGTGTTAGTTTGACTTTAATGTAATGCATTGTGTTTTCATATAAACAGCTCAATTTCAAAATCTATATTTGATGTTTTTTACAACACCATAACATGCCTTGAGGATTCTATGCATAATGACGTGATATTAATAAAATCCGCCGCAACGCGCAGGGTTCCTACTAGTACAATAATATACATCTTAACCGGCTAACATATTTAATAATAATCTAAGATTGAATCTACAAAAAGAACTAATTACTAATAAAAACTTATTAGAAAAATTATTGTAACTAATAAACATAAAAACAGAGGAAATTAAAAAATTCAATGAAAAAACAGAATATATTAAAAACCTAAATAATGAAATTATATATAAAAAAATAAAATAAATTATTAGAAACAAATAAGAAATTCAACAAAGCTATTTAATAGAAACCTTTTAACAAGATCATATTAAAATCTTGTTAAACAAAATAGAAAGTCAAGTTATAAACACAGATAAACTCCTAAATATTGTCAAAAACAAAACATAGTAGAAGGATAACACGCTAGAACCCTCTAAAAAGACCTAGACTTAAAATAAAATAAAATAAAAAACAACGCTCAATGAAATTAAATAATAAACAAGAAGATAATAAAGAAATAAAAAAAAGTTACAGGCCACACTAAATATACTAATTTTATTACAAGTCTATTGTTACAAGTTATTAAAATATCAGACAAAACAATAATGATACAAATATCACAAACGATATAGACAAATCACACAGACCATCAACTTAAGTGATGTTAAAAATATTTTTAATTCAAGTGTGACAATAATCGCTTTACACACACAAAAAAAAAAGTGTGACAATAATTAGAAAAAAAAAATAATAATAATCGTTACCATGTGTCCCCACACGCACCCCTCAATCCATAACGTTTATAAACTCACACGGTGATATATTTCCGCACTTGAAGCTTCTTCATAATTCTGTTTTTTCAGTTTTCACCTTCCCCCAAACCCTTACATCATCCCCCAACACCATAATTCAAACCCTATAATTTGCATTCTACTCGTATCAATCATCACAAACGACAATCCAATTCGTTTATCACATACGTCTTCAAGTTTAGATCAATCAATTTGCTCAGGTAAAATCTCAACAATTCATCTTCCGTCATCATGATTGTGTAAAATTTGCGCATTGTTACGAGTTTAACGATTTCAATTCTTGCTGTATTAGGATTTTCTGGTTATTCGATGATTTTCTGGCCTTTTGCCCTTGATTGTGATGATTGATTTAGGACATTTAGGTTTACGATATAAGAATGTGTAATTTCTGATTTTAGTTCGTAATTTTGTTACATGTTTAGAGTTCACATTGCTAGAGATGATGTGATACGGAATAAACCTTTTTGAATTTTTAAATTAGGGATTGATGGATTGTGTGTTTCAGATGATGATAGAAACTATTTGCTTTCGTGCTTATTAAATGTGTTTTGATTGAAAGTATAGGGTGGTGTTTGATTTTGGAGAAAGAACATGGCTACTCTTTCGGATATTGCTGTATCGGCTGCTATTAATTCTCTCTCTGCTATACTGTTTCTTTTTGCGTTTGCTATCTTACGCCTTCAGCCAGTCAATGATAGAGTTTACTTCCCCAAATGGTATCTCAAGGGCATAAGAGACAGTCCAACTAGTTGTGGAACTTATGTGAAGAAATTTGTCAATCTAGATTTTAATATGTATCTTAAATTCTTGAATTGGATGCCTGCTGCCTTAAGAATGCCGGAGCCAGAGCTTATTCAACACGCGGGGCTTGATTCCGCTGTGTACATTCGAATCTACCTTCTTGGGTGAGTTATTTTTGGAGTCCGAGTAGCTTAAATTGAATTCTACTTTTCACTTTCAATCTGGGGAGATGGAATAGAATGATGAAGTAACAGTTGATATTGGTAACAGATTAAACTAGGTAATTGAACCAATGTCATTAGGTTCAGTTATAAAGTGTAGGAATGAAATGAACTTTCAAATAATTCTCTTCTTTATACATTATTTAGTAAGAGTTATGGAACCTTTAATGCACAAATTAATACAAATTAAATATAATAAAAATTATTAAGACCTTGATTAAAATTATAATTCAAAGACAAATTCTATATGGTCCTTTTGGAAAGATTTACATCATCTTAAATATAAAAACTTAAGTTACATTGTATTTGTTTTTCATTCCATTCCATGATGTAAAAGAACGCCATAGAGTGAAAATCAGCTAAATAGAAGACGCAATCACATTTCTTTAGGACTGGTCCATTCCATTTTGTGAGAAGAAACAGCCCCATTTTTTTCTCATTCCAGTGAAATGAAGTTTGATGCCACCTTAGTTTTCTTGGTTCTATTAATGTGAAATTTTACATGCAGTTTGAAAATATTTTGCCCCATCACTGTGCTTTCCTTTGCTGTGTTGGTGCCTGTTAATTATTCTGGGGAGAACTTTGAGGAGATGAAAACAAATATGAAAGATCTAACATACAGTGACATTGACAAGCTCTCAATATCCAATATTGCCCCTGGGTCAAGCAGGTGCCAAATATGTTCTCTTTATGTGCTTTTATCCATGATTTTAGTAACCAATATCAAGGATATAAGTGTATGTATGTTTTAATCAGGTTATATGCCCATATTGTAATGGCTTACGTCTTCACAATTTGGACATGCTACGCTCTTTACAATGAATACATGATTGTATCAAAAATGAGGCTGCATTTTATTGCTAATGAAGGACGTCGTCCTGATCAATTTACAGTGAGTGTCTAATTGGCAGAGATTATGGTGGCAATTTCTACCCTTTAACTTATGAATGGGTAGTTTTAGGTTGTGCTTTATCTCAATCGGGTCAAATAATAAAATCAACTAAAAGGGAACATGTCAAACCAGATGAAAGTCAGCCAAATTCAGTTTTTAAAGCATACAACCTTTTAAATGATTTTTATTTATAATTTTTTTATTGTAATTATATTCTTTTTGTATTTATAATTAACAAAGTGATTATGAGGCCCTGATCATTTGTAATGCGATAATGTCTACCGCAGGTTCTCGTGAGGAATGTTCCTCCAGATGCTGACGAATCAGTTAGTGAGCATGTTGAACATTTCTTCTGCGTTAATCACCCTGATCATTACCTTACACATCAGGTATGCATCATTGAGGAAGTTATATTATACAATACATCCTATTTGGTGAACCCTTTAGCGAGTGTTTGGATGTGTGTTTTGAAAATGATTGTGTGCATAAGATGATCAGAAGTTGTAATTAAATACACCATGGAAAATAGTATTTGGACATGCTTCAGCCATTTGAAGTTATACAAATACTTAAGTAAGGAGTTGGAAAATAAATTGACCAAAAGCAAAATAAGAAAAAGAGTCATATAAAAAGATGGGAGTAAAGTTATAAATCATAATTGAAAAACCTGGTAAATTGGTAATTTTGTTTTAGCTATAAATAGTTTTCTTGCATCATGTATGAAACTGATTACCCAAAACTCATTATTGGACACCTAAAAATTAAGATATGGAGAATCAAAATCTATTCATTCAAACAATCAGATAATTAGCTCCAACATGCAAATCCAAAAGCTCCCTTAATCATTTGCTTGGTAATCAAACAAGAATAAAACTTTGTGTAGAAATTTATATATGTAACTCGGGAGTTGTAGGTAGTGTACAATGCAAATACTCTTGCAGATATGGTGGTAGAAAAAAAGAGTTTGCAAAATTGGCTTACCTACTACACCAACAAGTTTGAGAGAAACCCTAATAAAAGGCCAACTACCAAGGTATTTGGCTAAACTTCTTCCTACTGACATATTAGTTTCTCTGTGCTTTTAAATCATTTTACGTCTAGTTGGTCTATATAGACAGGTTTTTGGGGTTTTTGGGGAAAACATGTTGATGCGATCGATTTTTACACGGAACAAATCGAGACTTTAAGCAAAAAAGTAAGCATACAAAGCCGATAATTGCTTGATTTTTTTAGACACCAAATCTAGAGGTGGTAATTTTGACCCATTTACATATGAATGGGTCAATACATGGTCTTTTTTTTTTTATCTCCAACTGATCAAATTGATCGAACGTCACCCAAAGTCTAATTTCAATGCATAATACTTCCTAATCATGTTATTCTAAAATTTTAGCTTTTACCTAATCCAAACCGAATAAAATGTGTCATAGTACGAAGTTCAATCTTAACGCACAAAACCTCCTAAATCATTTTATTTAAAAAAATCATGTTATTGAAATAATATAACCTTTTAATCAACTTGTCCCTACCAATAGCTCTCCTATGAGTGCAATTTATTGGGTACGGTTGTTGTTGCTGTTTTAATCATACTTAACACACTAATTATTTTACAGAACGTATAAAGATTCTGGGCAAAAAGTGGTTTAAGGCAACATACCTGACCTAACTCGTTTCAATCTGTACAAAATGTCTATTTTGACCAAAACCTGGTCTGACCGGTTACCAAACTCTCCTGATCCTCCCAATTTGCCACCTCTAACTGAAATGCTTACACAATACAACTTTTATGCCTTTTTAATTTATTTTTTCTTTAAATCGGATACATTAGGAGGAAGCTGAAAGAGAAAGAGTATTAAATGATCCAAGTGCCATTATGCCAGCAGCATTTGTTTCATTTAGATCACGATGGGGTGCAGCTGTTTGTGCTCAAACAGATCAATCACATAATCCCACCGTTTGGCTCACACAATGGGCCCCGGAACCACGTGATGTTTATTGGGACAATTTAGCCATACCATATGTCGAACTTAAAGTGAGAAGATTGCTCATGGCTGTTGCACTATTTGGTCTTACTTTCTGTTTTATGATCCCTATAGCCTTTGTTCAAACTTTGGCTAATCTAGAGGGACTTCAGAAGGCTGTTCCCTTTTTGAAACCTCTTATTGAAATGTGAGTGAATTTTGGACTCTAAATCAATTAAATTTAGAAGTGGCAAAGTGGGTGGCTTCAATAACATTTCGAAAAGGGTTTGGGTCAAATTGGGTAATTTAAATTACAACTCGAGTTGGGTTAGGTGGAAAGATGGACACCTAAGCTTTTTTGTTCCTTTTTCTTATTTTTTCCTAAATAGTAATGTATTAGTTATGATTTCAACAAATCCAACTTTTTTAAAAACTCTATCCAACCGCTGGACTTTAATTTTGTATGATAAAATCCCTAGACTTCTAGAACTTTAGAAAAACTCCTTTTAATAAAGTCTAGTGATTTAATCATGCAAAAAATAAGGAATTTTATGTCATTAACGAAGTGTAGGGATTTGATTGTAAAGTTTTTAAGGTAAGGAATATGATTATGACAAAATAAGTCCAGGGATTATAAATTTAACACAAGTCTTTAGTTTTTCTTTTCAATAATCTCCCTTATAACTATTTACCATTTGGCACTTTCCACTTTTAACACGGTCTTTAGATTTTACCCGCTTGACCCCTTAAATGCAACATATAACCTGAACAACCCATTTGCTAGATAAATGGGTTAATATTGTTACATCTAATTATATATTTTCCCTTATTCAAAGAAATAATTCTCTTTTTTTTCCTTTGTGAATCTTAAATTCTTTAAAATGGACAGGGGATCAGTCAAGTCTCTTATTCAAGGTTATCTTCCTGGGATTATACTGAAGATATTTCTCATTCTTCTACCAACAATTATAATGATTATGTCAAAAATAGAGGGGTTTACTGCATTGTCATCTTTGGAGACACATTCAGCTGGGAAATATCACTTATTTTTGCTTGTGAATGTGTTTCTTGGAAGCATAATTACAGGAACTGCCCTTCAGCAACTCAAAGAGTTCATGAATCAGTCCCCAACTGAGTATGATGTTATTTTTTCCCATTTCTATTACAAGTTGCAATATTGACTCATTTTTCCCCTACTGGTTCAAACACGTAAAAGAAAAAAGAAAAAAAATCTTAAGATGTTCAAACACGTATCAGATGCGTCTAAAATCACCCAAAGTGTTGATTTATAAGACCTTATAAATCATTTATTGTCATTGTTGAAATCATATGATGTTTGTAGGCATGTTGGTAGCTATAGTTTATTAATCCATGTTGGTAATTATGTCTTAAAAAGTCTTATGATAATGTAAAAAAGTAATCACTAAGTAGGGTAAAAAAGTTAATTACCAAATAGGAACAAAAACTTAATTAAAAAGGGGTCATTCTAAAACTTATAATTACCAAAATAGACAAAAAAATAAAGAATATAATTATTAAAACGGACCAAGGACAAAAGTATATGCTAGTTTATATCATTTGCTCTTCCAACAATAAAAATGACAAGAAAGTGTTTACAGGTCGACTAGCTACTCGACTTTGCCATATATTACCATGTCTAATTTTATAATCAATCAATTATTCACAGTTTATTATTCTTTTTTACTTTGTTAATACAGGATTCCAAAAACGGTTGGTGTGTCGATCCCGATGAAAGCAACATTTTTTATAACATACGTAATGGTAGATGGTTGGTCAGGTGTTGCTGCAGAGATCCTTAGATTGGTTCCTTTGATTATTTTTCACTTGAAAAATGCATTTCTTGTAAAAACAGAAAAGGACAGAGAAGAGGCAATGGATGCTGGTTCCTTAACTTGGGCAGTATCTGAGCCCCGGATACAGTTGTACTTCCTTCTTGGATTAGTGTACTCTACTGTCACCCCTATACTACTACCGTTCATAGTTGTCTTTTTTGCCTTTGCCTATCTGGTTTTTCGCCATCAGGTAAACCATTCTACTACTGCTTTTATCTCCGTAAAACCTAGAATATAAAGCATATGTCAATTGACCAAAAAAAGATCTAGAGGTGTTAAAATGGGCGGGTCAGGTCTTGTTACACCTACCCACTGAGATTAAAAGTCCAACATGGTCAAAAGTTATGGGCATTTCTACTGTGATAGTGTGATGTTATCATTTTGCGGGCTACAGATTAAATTGATTTATTGGAAAGGTAGTTAGTGTTAACTAAACTTTTGAAACTTTGAATCTTTGATAGCTTTTCTTGTTCTAAATATATTGGTTCACCAGTTCACCTTAACCAATGTTTGTCTTGTTAATCGTGAGAACCTATTAGCAGAAAACTCACATGACCCCCACCAATATTTTGCTAACTAGCTAAAATGCAGCCTACGTTAGTCAGGTGACCTTCAATGTGGTTAAAGGCTGAAAACCAGTGAAACCTTTGCTAGAGGACTCGACGCTTAATGCTATGCCACCATACCACCTCCTTGAAGGTTACCTTGGGCCAATCTAGGTAGTCGAAAGCACTAGGTGCATTCAAGGCGCAAAGGGTGAGGCTTGAGTCTAGGTGCAAGGCTCTTAAAAAGCAAGTGCTTTTTTAAGCAATGTGCACAATATGTCAATATAAACATGACATTTTAGGGGTTTTAGATATGTTTTAGGGTAGTGTAGACTTGTTCTAGGCCATTCTTAGATATTTCACACCAGTTTTGACCGGAATGTGTGCTGCGAGCCTTGGCGGACGCAAGGTGGTTTTGCCGTGTTGGGTTGTACCTAGGCATGTGCTTTGCTCGCCTTCGACTACTATGGGACCAATGTTGGCTATCCTTTTATGGAATGAGCCCTTACAAAAAGAGTGTTACAAAAAATAGTCTATCTCTTATACGTTTTGATACAAATCTGATGATCTTTGACCGTTTGACTTTTAATTAAATCCCTTGTTTTAACCCGCCCATTAAAGGGAAAACATAGCCCATATCAACCCACCCATTTACAGATAAACGGATCAAAATTGACAGCATTTGCTATTTTTGTTTGTGGATGTTAGATTATCAATGTGTACGATCAGAAGTACGAGAGTGGTGCAACATTTTGGCCCGATGTTCACCGCCAAATAATCATTGGATTAATGATTTCACAATTTCTATTTTTAGGATTACTAAACACAAAAAAAGCAACCAATGCAACATATCTCCTGATTCCTCTTCCCATCTTAACTTTCTGGTTCTTTAGATTTTGCAAGGGCCGATTCGAATCTCAATTCAAACGGTTCCCATTAGAGGTTAGACAAAACCAAATGTCCCTTTTCCATCTACATGAAAAGACAAAACTACCCTTTCATTTATACAATGATTACATGCTTCTGTTTTGATTACAGGATGCAATGAAAAAAGATACACTAGAACGTGCAACAGAACCAAACCTTAACTTGAAACTATATCTCCAAGATGCATACGTGCACCCGGTTTTCAAAGGTTCAGTGGAGTTCGAAAGACCACGAATTGTTGATGAAGAAGAAAACAGTCCACTTGTTGCAACAAAAAGGAGCATACATAGAGAGGGTAAACAAGGAATTCAAGAAGACGGTTCTGAGGACATAATGGGTATTTCAGCAGTTTGAATTGGTCCAGTTTTTAGTCTATGATTCTTGATCTAAATGGGTTTTAAATTGATTTCAGAGATGCACGAGGGACGAACTATAGCAGGCCCGAGTTCCCGAAAGTGGTAACGTACCGAGTTGAAAATTTTATGTAACTCGGAACTTAGTCGAGAGCGAGTCAAGATACAGCATTTTTGTGTACAGAGAAACCAGTTGTTCAGCTGATCATGGCACCTAACACCCATTCTTTTGCATCTGTTTAGTAAATTATAATGGTATTTTTGTTTACAAATTAGAATGATTTATGTTGAAGTGTTGAACTATGGGATTTAGCCCAAAGGTAGGGAGGCATAATCGGTCCAGGGCTCGGCCCAAAAATCCAAGTCCCGGGCTTGGTTGAGTTAATGTCCAATGGACATGGTCTCAACCCAAAAACCAGTTTTATCGGTTAGGCCCGGACCAAGTTAAAGCCGGTTCAAATCTCCGTGTCCTAACCTAGATGTTTTCACACGAAGTGGCTACATAACTTGTTTAAATGATTCTATTTGAATAACCTTTATATGATAGGGTCTGTGTTTTTATCTCCCACCACTTTTGATGATTCTTATACACTTTAATATAAGCGTATTATGTATTCATAACCTAGTGATCTAGTGGTATGATGTGTACCCGCTAGATGTAGATTCAAATCCTTGTTGTGCATTAAGAGAAAATTACAGAGATGGTTCCTGTGGTTTGATTAAATTGCATGTTTAGTCCTCAAACTTTTAAAATTGCAAAGTTAGTTCAAACATTTGTATTTTGGTTGTGAATTTAGTCCCGTAGTTAACTTCCAAAAGAGTTTAACATTAAGTAAGGGTAAATCGTCTTTTAGCATTTTCACTTTTCTTTAATGGTTATAACCCAATATATTATTAAATCATTCAATCTTCTTCCTTCATCATCATTGCAGGCTCAAAACAGATTAGATCAAAGAAACATAAACAGGCAGAGTATGTAATATTTTTTCTTTAACTAACTTGCAATAAACAAAGTATGTAATATTTTTTTGATTAGTAAATAGAAAGATGCACAAAACTTGCGATAAGAAAATAATGTCAAACACGTATTATTCCACAAATTCATTTATAAATTAGAACCAGAAATCATAAGTTGAACACTTGCAGCTCACATAAACAGCTAATCTGCAAATGGAGAATATATTAAGTCGACTTTAGAAATCTTGTTTGATCTTGAACACGAGCTTCACCTTTACCGTTTTGAGATCACAGAAGCCTTACGACACATCCTTTACCTTTACCGTTTTGAAAATATAGTGTTCTAAAAATTAGTGTGTTATATCAAGTGGCTTCGCTTAGATGGCATGCTAGCTAATCAAAAGGCTGGTGATAAGTTGCTAACGTGGTATGAACGTGTAGAGTTTGGCTAGCGTGGTATGAAAGTGTAAAGTCCGCTAGATTGACCAGAAAATTCAAAATCAGAAATCCAAAGATCCCTACTTGGGTAGTGGTTTACCTAGAAGGCATTGCACATTCATTTCTCTTATAAACCACTAATAATAAAATCTCTTATAAATTCCAAAAAAATTGATTTTAAAAGTAAAATAGGTTTAAGAAAAAATAATGTGTGTTCGCGGATACACTTAATCAGTGTATACTTATTACGATTTGAACTCATACAATTTTTGTAAACATCAATTACCAATTTCGCTAAACTCTTATATTATACTGTTATAGCTATTGTATAGTGTATAGTGTATACTTATAAAAAAAGTAAAATTTGTTTTTTTTAAATAAAGAAAAATCCTTAGAAAGCTCACATCCCCTGAAGCACAAATCTGCGGCCCTTGAAAACAGAAGAGATATAACTTCGAATTTCGCATATTCTCACAACTAAATCTCAAATTTACTCGCATTTCACTCGAATTCACATATTCTTCATCGTCTTCACGGAGATTCAGTTCGATCTCAGATCTTCCGCTTCTCAAATGCTGTGAGTTTTTGAGTACTTTGCACTTCAATTTCATCATGTCATTGTATTTTATAGCATCTGTTCTAATTAGACCTAAATCTCTTCAATTCCTCTGTATTTTAATATTTGACATCATAAGGTTTAGAACTGATCGGCATTTCGGATATAGATTGTTCTTAGGTTTTCTAAAGTGAATCTGTATCGGTTTATTGTGGTATAGATATGAATTTCGTTGTTGATTATTCAGTTGTGTTGATGGTGAAGTTTTATCCAGAAGTGGTTGATGTAACTCGAATGTGTGATTTCCTTTTGATATGCAATTGGATTAAATAGTTTCACTTGTCGTGTTGATAATGCTTGGTTCAGATTTGATAATCCCTTTGTTTAAGGATAGTTTAAACTCACTGTTAATAAGCACATATTTATTATAATAACCACATTCTCTCTGAGTTTCTGCTTAAATGCTCTTTTAAACCAAGGGTTAGTTCATTAGTTGCATCAAAACGTAACATACTTTCATCTGTTGTTATATTGTAGTTGTATACAACTTTCTTTACTTTCTACCATTGAATATAAGTGTGTTACATACAATAGTAAAAGGTAAAGTATGTTGTATACAACATGAAAAAAAAAGGTGAATTTGTGTTACATGCAGGTGCAATTAACTCATTTTCAAGACAAGATTTACAATTTTACAACCCTTAATCGGTAATATGTTATACAAACAAACAAACATACCTAGTAAAGTCCCACACGAATATTAGGTTCTAGGGAGGGTGGGACGAGGGCAAACCTTACCTCTACCTCAAAAGATAGAGAGGTTGCATCCAGAGAGACCCCCCCGCTCGCAAAATTATGCTATGTCCTTTAATTATAGAATGGATGGTGTAGTTTAGGTTAATTATTGACCTCATTGAATACGAATGCTATTATTGTTACATATCACCAGTAGACTGGATAACACACTTGGCATTTGTAATCAACATTTGAAGGTAATTTCCTTTATCATTTATTTAAAGTTTTGTGTAGGGTGCTGATTCATCATGCTTTAAGCAGAGAAAGGTCAAGAACTTGGTAGAATAATTTTGGTTTCTGCTAGTTATATGTCTGCACGTAGTTTGTACATCATTCATGCATATCATGGCAATGCTTTCATTATCCTCTGCTGCTCAGCCTGCTTGCATAACCTGCAGAACCATCAAAATCTCCAAATTACTAGTTTCTGATACTTACAAATATGGTAGACAAGCGACACAAAGTCTACGAATAACGGATTTCGGGCAGAACCTTGTTTTCAGAAACACTGTAAATTACGTTATAAAAGGGGCATACCACAATCCTAGGCTTGGAGTTTTTGCTGCCACAACTCTTCCTGTTATTCAAACCGGTGAAAAATTATCCACTTATTTATTTAGGACAGAGAAGGGTGGAAACGTGAAGGTTGTTATTACCAGGTCAAAAGATGGAAAATATGGAGTAAATGTAGAAGTTTCTTCTTTGCAACCTAATGACAATAGTGATGAAGTAGTTATGAGTTGGGGCATATTCAGATCTGATTCGTCATCACTAATCCCTTTACACTCGAGCGATTCTGGAATCTTTGAGACCCCTTTCGTGAGTAATTCTTTAAAGAAGTATTCTGTTGAACTGGAGTTTGATGCAAGTTTAGCTCCATTTTATGTTTCATTTGTGTTAAAATATCCTCTGAATGGTGAAAAGATTGAAATCAAAAGCCATAGAAAGACAAATTTCTGTGTCCCTGTGGGTATAAAATCTGGGCATCCTGCTCCACTTGGCCTTTCTTATTCAGCTGATGGATCTTTAAATTTTGCTCTTTTTTCAAGAAACGCCAAAAGTGTGATCTTGTGCTTATTTGATGACAGTTCTAGTGTAGAACCTATTTTAGAGATTGATTTAGATCCTTATGTTAATCGATCAGGTGATGTATGGCATGCTTCGATGGATAATGTAATGAACTTTGTGTCATACGGCTATCGATGCAAAAATGATGGTCAAGAAAAGTCTTCCATTGTTCTAGATCCATATTCTAAGGTCATAGGAGAGAATTATCTTGGGGAAATTTGCAGAGAACCTACTTTTGATTGGAGTGATGATGTCAGACCTAATTTATCGATGGAGAAACTAATGGTTTATCGGTTAAATGTGATGGATTTCACAGGAGACACATCAAGTAACTTGTCAAACGAAATCAGAGGGACCTTTTCTGCCATTACTGAAAAGTTGCATCATTTCAAGGATTTGGGCGTTAATGCAATCTTATTAGAACCAGTAGTTCCATATGATAAGCAAAAAGGACCATACTACCCTTCACATTTCTTTTCACCACATAGCTCATATGGACCTCATGGTGACTCTATATCAACCATTAGCTCTATGAAAGAAATGGTAAAGAGATTACACGCGAATGGGATAGAGGTCTTTCTAGAAGTTGTTGTCACTCATACTTGTGATAATGCATCATTGGCAAAGATAGATAAACCGTCTTATTATTCTTCTGATAACACCCTCAATTGTGCCCACCCGGTTGTTCAACAATTGATCTTAGATAGTCTTAAGCATTGGGTGATCGATTATCATATTGACGGGTTTTGTTTCATCAATTCTTCTTCTATGATTAAAGGGTTTCATGGTGAACATCTTTCTCGCCCACCTATAATTGAAGCAATCACGTTTGATCCAATACTCTCAAAAACCAAAATCATTGCTGACTCATTTGACCCGATTCTAAATTCCACCAAAGAAATCCAGTTTCCTCACTGGAAGAAATGGGCTGAAATGAATGCTAGATTCTGTAGTGATGTAAGACATTATCTAAGAGGCGAGAGCCTCGTTAGTAATCTTGCAACCCGCTTGTGTGGCAGTGGCGATATCTTCTTAAACGGGCGTGGGCCCGCTTTTTCTTTCAATTTCGTGGCCCGGAACCACGGGCTTTCTCTCGTGGACTTGGTGAGCTTTAGTTGTGCCACAGAGTTTAGTTGGAATTGTGGCGAAGAGGGCGCTACAAAGAAGAAAACTGTTCTCGAAACCAGACTTAAACAAATCCGTAACTATCTGTTCATTTTATACATTTCTTTGGGTGTTCCTGTTCTTAATATGGGAGATGAATGTGGTCAATCATCAGGGGGAAAGATCTCTCTTAAAGATCGAAAACCGTTTAATTGGAAATCTTTACAAACTGGCTTCGCTAATCAAATGGTTCAGTTCATTTCATTCTTGAGTTCATTAAAGATCAAACGCAGCGATCTTCTTCAAAGGAACAGGTTTCTAAAGGTCGAGAATATCGACTGGTATGGACCAGATTTATCTCCACCAAACTGGGAAGATCCCACTGGCAAATTCTTAGCAATGAGTTTGAAGTGTGACCAAGATGGTGAAAACTTAAAGACGGGTGACATGTTTGCCGTCTTTAATAGTGGAGATGGTCCAGTAACCGCCACCCTACCGCCGCCTCGTGCGGGTATGGTATGGGTTCGGGTGGTGGATACGGGTCTTTCGTATCCCGGATTCTTCTCAATGACAGGTGATCCTGTCACTGAGAAGATTCTGGGATCACTTGGTTATCAAATGACTCCTCATAGTTGTGTTTTGCTTGAGGCCAGGAGAGTAGACGGTTGATGCTCATTTTTATTGCTATATTGATGTGATTATTGATGTTTTTTTGTCATAAAGGAATAGTTTCTTATTTATGTTTAGCCAAAAGTATTGCATTTTCATAAGTGTGACATGATGATGTAATGTAATCCAAATAATATGTCACAAAATAAGTTTTTAATTATTATTCTCTTTATTTCATCAAATTATGCCAATGAATCATTGATCTAGACTTTCATGTGTCAAATTCTTGTTTCAACATAAATCATTTATCATATATCCAAAGATGTATGTAAATTTGATAGATACAAATCTGACCCAAACTGTTAAAATGGTTAAATTTTTTTATAATTTTGGCCTTTGGTCTTTTTAAGTATCAAAAGAGAGAGTAAACATGGGTTAGGTTATATTCATGATCAAGTCTGTTTTGTAAATGGTTTGGTTTGATAGTTACTAAATACGAGACCTATGAAGTTGTTTCAACGTTTCATAATCAAGTCAAAAGAGAGAGTAAACATGGGTTAGGTTATATTCATGATCAAGTCTGTTTTGTAAATGGTTTGGTTTGATAGAATCTAAATACGAGACCTATGAAGTTGTTTCAACGTTTCACCAAATTTTTAGGTTCAACGGCTAATTACTGTTTTGAAAAAGACAAAATTAATTTCGCCCGGTTGAGTGAATCGATTGAATTTACCAATTTTACATTTTGACGGTTTTATGTTTGGTTTTGACGGTTTGTATCAACATTTTTATTATTTTCTAAATCATTAGTTTGTATTAGAAGCTTTTCAAAATGATAAAAAAGGTTCATGATTATTCGGCATAAATAAGTAAATAATTTAAAAATAAAACAAACGATCGATTCAACTTCTACGCCATTTTCAAATTTCAAACCATGGTGAATTGATTAAACCGTCAAATTGTGAAAATCAAACCGTTTATATTTCAAACCAATTTTGACTTCAATTTAACAATTTTTTTGCCTTTGATGGTTTTTAAACACCCAATGTGTAACAATTGTTTCTATATTTTTTTTATTATTTATTTATTATTTTATTATTTATTTAAAATGATGGATATTTGTAA
>BJCN01338782.1:0-12430 GCA_018326445.1 Flaveria brownii
TTTTAGTTTTAAAAACTACCAATTAACCCTTGGACTTTATTATCTATTTTTGTTATATATTCTTATTATTGTTATTATTATTTTTATGATTTTTATTTTTATTATTATTAATGCTATTATTATTATTATTATTATTATTAATTTTTTTTCTTCACCGACATACGTGATGTTACAAAGGATATCAAAATACATACAACAATGAAATTTATGAAAATTAGTGTGGTTTATATTATCATACACTGCAAGTGGCCGATTATTTATAGATTTAAAAGAAATGACAATTTACATAAAGAGGTAATGAACATGTCCTGTAAACAAGAGTGGAAATTCAGCTCATTTGCTTATAAATGAATCAAATTGGATGTGCTTTATCACGAACCGATATGGGTCAAATCAAATTGGATGTGCTTTATCACGAACCGATATGGGTCAAATCAAATTGGATGTGCTTTATCAAGAACTAAGATTATAATTAAAAGTAAAGTAAACCCTAGTTATTAGATATATACAAAAATAAACATGTTGAGAAGATGAAGATGACGTAATTAGGGCGATAGAAACAGTTGAGAGGATGAAGATGACGAAAATCAACCGATTACCTGGTGAGAAGATGTGAAATTCTCTGAAAAATCAAGAAGATGAAGAAGATGATTGAAGAAGATGAAGATGGTAGTAGGTTGGAGAGGATGGAATTGGGTTATATATAACCATATATCCTACGTAAACTAGGTTAGAGAGGGTAAAATGGGTATATCAAAAATTTATAATTGTAGTTAATTCTTTTCTCTCCAAATCCGTCCAATATTGGAAGGAAAGTTAAGAGGGAAAAATATCAAAGATTTTCCTTCCATTTCATCTCGTTTCCTTCCAATTCCTTTCATTAAAAATCTCGGGAACATAATAATTTTCTACTTTCTTCTCATTTCCTTTCATTTCTTTCCATTAAAAATCTCGGGCACACAGCGTAAATGAGAATCGGGAGCACAGCGTTAGTGGTGTCAGTATAAAATGTTCCACTCAAACAGTCACACCAAACCTCTGATCGATTTCCACCGTAAACTCTCACCGATCAAACACGTAGCATCCAACGACATCATGGATATCCCACCGGAGATCATCACCAACATCCTCCGCCGTCTTCCGGCGAAATCCCTCGGTCGCTTCCGTTGCGTCTCAAAGCACTGGCTAGCCCAAATCTCCGACCCCCAATTCATCAAACTCCACCACAACACCCACTATCGCACCCACCTCCTCTGCGACTCCGACGATGGTTCACTCTACACACTCCCCCTCAACCAACACGACGAAACACCAAAGAAACTCACCCTAGAACTACTACCTCACGCCGATGTGTTCATCTTCCATGGTTCTTGCAATGGTCTCGTGTTGGGGTCCGCTGATGACTTCGTTAGCGCCCATTCGCTCGTTGTGTTCAACCCCACGACTAAAGAGTTTGTGAAATTGTCCAGTTCGAGCTATGAGATGGTTAATAACATGCTGGAGATTGATATCATGTATGGATTTGGGTATGATTCGTTGAGGGATGATTACAAGGTTGTGACGATCTCTTACTTTCACTATAACTATCTGATACCTCCTGATTGTATGTCTGTGCACGTTTATAGCCTTAGGGATGATAATTGGAGGTGGGTGATTGATTCTCCGTATGATCATTCTCATGGGAAGAGTTTGCCTGCTGTTTATGCTAATGGGTTTCTTCATTGGATTGCTAATAAGGGTTCTGATCGATTTCCGGTGATTGTGGCTTTTGGTTTAGCTGATGAGGCGTTTAGTGAGGTGCCATCGCCTGATTTGGGTAATGGTTTTGAGGTTTTGTGTGAGAGTGATTGTAAACTTGTTGTTCTTGGTGAAAAGCTTGGTGTGTTTTTGGGAGATGAGGTGTGGGTGATGAATGAGTATGGGGTAAGGGACTCGTGGTCGAAGATTTTGATCCGTGGTCTTGATGAAAATCCGATTGTTGAACCGAAGATTTTCTATGACAATGGTAACATTCTGATGGTTAGTGGTAATCTAATGTGGACTGATGATGTTGAAGAGAAATCTTTCTGTGGAACTATTGATGTATCTAGGGATATTAAAGGGTTGAAGGTTAAAGGTGCTTATGTTGAAAGCCTTGTCTCGCCGAAATTTAGGTGAAACAATCAGGAATCGACAAATTCGAGTGGAGATTCATACGTGGAAGTAAGGTTTTTGGTTTATTTTTAAGCTTGTTTATTATACTTTAAGTTTGCATTTGCATATACTAAACATGAAATGGTTGTCAACCCTTTTCAGTATTACTCTTAAATCTTAATAAGCTGTCTTAGAATAGTTTACATTGTTATAGATTGCTAGTAGCAGTAGTTTGGTTATGTTCCTTGAATATGGATCTTGTATGATGTTGTGTTTACTTTATTATATGGTCCTTGATCGGTTGATCCCATCTTGTACATTGTTTTGACAAGAGTTGGTGCGCATTTTCGGATTTATGGATAGAACTGTATGCTCGTGTATGCGTTGTTTATCTCAAACATATTCCACCCAGTCTTTATATATCGTAAAGATTTTTAATCAACATAAATTGAGATCTTGTTGAATGTTATACGAACCTGTTAGAAACAAAATGGTAGTTGGCATACTGGCGAAATTAATGACCTTTGGTTTTAACCTGTCGGTGGGATTATGCTCTAACGTAGTATAATTGCATTGAATTCTTAGTTTGGGGGGTTTATGATTATCTAGCCTACTAATTTCTGATTTCTGTGTATTCTTGATGAAGTTTAAGACTTGTGGAAGTGGTTGGAGATGATCTTCATGAGTTCATGATCACGTATATCATATTTGCATTATATGTAGTGAGGGACAAAAAGTTCCACCGTAAAAATGTTGTATTTTAGCTATGGTTCTAATCGGCTTTTTTTGTGAAATCAGCTGTGAAGGATGGTGACAATGTTTAAAAAGACGACTGATGGAGGTGACAAAGTGGGTGGTTTAAATCAAGCATAGTACCCGGTGGGTTGGATATGTAGGCTATCGGGTAAGGGTTGAAATGGTCGTGTTGAAGTTGGTTAGCTTTTTTGAACGGGTCAACAGCTTAGAGTATTGGGCGGTTGACCCATTGCGAGTACCCTTTTATGTTTTATCTTCTGGTCAACCTTGCAAAATGTATATTTTGAACTCTGGCTCACAGGTCTGTGATTGTTGCTTTTGTGAACTTAAAGGTTCTTACTTTCTTTTCATATTTGCTTGTGTTCTCTATTTTTAGGTTTAGGGTTTAGCAGTTGAGCAAATTATGGAAACAAAAGAATAGCAGTTGAGCAAATTAGAGCAAATTATGGAAACAAAAGAATAGCAGTTGAGCAAATTAGAGCAAATTATGGAAACAAAAGAATAGCAGTTTAGCAGTTCAACCCATTCTCTATATTTAGGTACTAGAGCTTTCTCAGGCATCCATGGAAACAAAAGAATAGCAGTTGAGCAAATTAGAAATAGATACAGAGTTTCAGTACCTTTTTCCAGCCATAACAAACCATTGTTCTTAAATACATGAATGGGTTAAAGTTGAAACCAAGTTTTATATTCACTAGTCACTAGATTGTGTAAAATCTATCATTTTTGATAACTTTGAAACTGCATGACTGGTAGAGATGGCAAAAACCCGAACCCATGATAGAAACTTGAAACGTGAAAATTTTTAGTCGGATTAGGGATGCCTTGATAGGTTACTGCACGGGTAATGGAAATTTTTATCGAATTTAAGGCCCTTTTTATCCACGTTGTGTGGGGGTTTTCATTGTGCACATTTACTACATACTTTATGTGCGTAACTTCTATGTAATCACTACCCAACGTGAGGAAACAAATGTATTTTCACTACGCGTGCTAGTAAGACAATTATAGATGACCCTTTTCAATTTGTAACAAGGGAGAAACATTGGTGGTTTCTACTCGCCGCAACCTTTCACCCGAATCCTACTAGGCATTCACCAGCATCTGAAACCCACAGGTAAAGTGAACAAAGGACACCCCCATAATTTCCAGCTACCTCTCAATTCATTGGTTATGGTAGACGAAGATAATTACTTCTCGCCTTCGGATCCAGACAATATCTTTGAACCATTGTTGTTAGGATCGGATCGGACCGGTCGGTCCGACCGGTTCAACCGGGAATCCCCACCTAGCCGGTCCGGTATGCTGTGATTCGTTTTGAAGTGGTCGAACAGGCCGGTTCGTCCCTGACCGGTTCGGACCGGAATTTGATTTTTTTTTATTTTTTATTTTTATGGGTAAAAACGGGTTGTTGAACTATAAATTAGTGTGTTAGATATACAAATATAGTTAAGTTTTATATATAACTATAAAATACATATATAAATCATATATAAATTACTTATATTTGATTATATATATAACTATATATATAATATAGTTATGACATCATTCGGTTCTTAAATCCGGTCCGACCGGTCCGACCACCAAACCAGTAAGGCGTCCGGTTCGACGTCCGATCTGATTCTGAAAATATTGCAAGTTTGAACAAACATAAATTGAAAACATGGAAATACATGGGAAGTTGTTCCAAGGATGGCTTTAAATCGAAAGGGTTTCTAGTTTCTACCACTCTGTAAGGGGAAAAGGGTCCCACATTATATTAAATGTTTGTTTTTTAATATTTAAAGATATTTTGGTCCGCTGATTTAATATAAAAAGTTAGCCAAGGTTATTTTTGTAACGAGTGAAAATACTTTTGGGCATCTCTTGTAATTATATATACTTTAAAAATCGAACTATAAACACTTAAATCATAACGTATAACTTCACAATGCATTCAGTTTTAGACTTCCTCTATCCTTGTCTCACTTCTTTCACCGCCTTTGACTTTAGCTCATTCTCTAATTGTTTCGCTCTCTCTCACAGAGGAATTGCAACCACTATTGATGCTGGTGGCACTAAAGAAACGGCGACAAAAATCACGAGTTGAATGCTAAGTAGTCATCGTTGGTGACTGAGAAGGGTGTAAACAATGGCGCGATTGAGTATCTAGGCCATTCGCTAGTGGTTTGCGGCGGCGACCAACGGAGGTTTCACGCAAGAACGATCATTGCTCATCGAAACTAGAACAAGTGTGATGGCGCTATAGCGGATGATTTGATCCGATCTTTTAAACAGTCTGCAATTGAATGTTTGAACCTGGATGAAATCCTAAAATGGTGTCATGCGGTCGAATAACTAGGCGAGAATGATGTGGTGTGAATCTTCTAATTATTTGATCTTTATCTTAGTTTAATCATCTTCAAAGAGCTTTTGATTTTTAGAAATTTGTTAGTTTCAATCTTTCAATCATGAATCCTTCACTGGTCCTAATCATCAATGATCTTCATGGTATTTTCTTTGAAATTTGATATGTTTTCATAATTTGATGCTAATATAATCTATTAACCTAGGTTGTATGTATTTTTGAGGAATGATCTGATGATTGTAATGAGATTTTTCTTTTTTGCTATTGATGTGTTAAGATTTGGTGAAGAGGTGATGCTGATTTCTTATCATCCTATTTTATATTTTATCATGTAATTCGCAATTGTTTTGGAATTTGAAAACATATTACTGTGATGTATGATTTTATTCATCGAGTGATTGGGTTATATGTGGAATCAGGGGGTGTTTAGATGTTTGGATGTTGTCTTTGAAGCTGATCTGATCATACACAGTTAGTAGATCAAAGCTATATATATTTAGAAAATATTATTTATCTCAAATTCTCAACAACTATGCTTTCAAATATGCTCTTACAATAAGATACATATTGATCATTTGATCAAAGCTAGGGATTATTAGGTAACTTAATTTACTTCTAAAAAAACAAAACGCGTTCTATTCTCTTACATAAACAGTAGCCTACCTCGCCTCATAGGATATTTGGTCTTTAGAAAGGACAATTAGAATTGATTTTGTACCAAAGACAAAAAAATCTAAAAATAACTAAAGGAAGGTTTAAAACTGAAGATACGACACTAAAGATTTAGAACCGAGAGATTAGATGATGTTTATTTTCCCTTTGCTTCAAACGAATAAACCGCATTAGTCCGCCGCAACGCGCGAGATTTTTACTAGTTTATTATAGTTAGAGACTAAAAATAAAATAAGGTTTTATCACATTTGCCTTACTTGTAATTACCTCTTATTTAAATTACCAAATGTGTAACTCTAGATTTATGGTCTAACAAAATTCACTTCTGATTAAGGGTGTTCATCAAATCGAATTAGTTAAAATATGAAATTTTCAAGCAGGATCGAATTCGAAAAAGATTTGTTGAATTCAAATTTTTCAAAACTGAATTAAAAAAATATTCGTCGAACTCAAATCAATTTCGACCTTATTTGATTCAAATTTAGCCAAAAAAATAGTCTAATATTTACTTTCAAAATTCATGAAAACTCAGAGGTATTCAAATTTTAAACGATTAAAATAAAAGAAAAATGCAACATGTAAAACAATGTAAGTGCTAAAACAGAAAATTAAAAACTAATTAGCAATAAACTTTCAAGCTTCACGTTCACAAAATACTGATAAAGTGGTAACATGGTTTGAATCAAATAAATTAAAGATTTAAATACAAGTACTAAGATTAATTGAATATAAAAAATTAAATCGAATTATGAATTAATAAATTAAAGGTTTAAATACAAATACTAAGATTAATTTACATATATAAATAATAAAAAATATATATTTCAAATTCAAAATTGAATCAAATAAAAAATCACAAACTCAAAATTTCATTCCAAATACTGATTTACAATTCAATTGAATATAAAAAATTAAATCGAATTATGAATTACTGATTTTCAATTCAAATAATATAATCGAATTTTGAGCTTATTAAATAAGATGAGTTCGATTGTAACTCTAACTAAAATGCAAGGGTAGGAAATGAACTTGAATATCAAATGTAGAAAAAGATTTATCATGCATGGAAACCAATCTTCATTCTTCTACGACGTCTCATCTTTTTCATTCTATTTTTTTTTTGTTCGTTAATTATCATATACTTTCAAAGTGAAGGGAAGGAACAGTGGTTTACAAACATTTCATGCACCATGGTACAAGTGATCAGTGCCTATATACATGGGCCGATGATCCCCGGACCACATATCCTTTGTTGCGTCGCCATATCTTTCAACTTCTATTTGCACCGTATTCTTGTTTCTTTTTTTTCAATTGCGGTTATTCTCTTTCTCTTCCATCACCAACCACACACGAAATGTCATCACAGTTTCATCAGTTGGTTTTATTTTATCAATTATTATTTTTTAATTGCAAGATTACATTAGTTGATTTTATGATTTGGTTTGATTTCACTTGTAAGTTCAATTCCTTCGTTGGTTAGTTCGATTTACGGCTGGGGTTGATTTGACCCCTAACCTTTTTTGTTTATTTGTTTTATTACGTAGCTTTAGTAATTAATTTAATATTTTTTATGATAATTGTTGCCTGAACAATTATCTTTTGTATAACAATTATCTTTTGTATAACACAAGATTTCATAACATACATTTGTCAAGTATATTTGATATGACAAGATTTCATTAAAATATAATTAAAATGGCATAGTGATCTATTAATATTTACTATATATATTTTTTTATATTTGTAACGATGCAATGTTTGAGCATGAAATCTTATGATTTTTTAACATTAGTTATTATATTTTATTTTATATAATTTTCGTAATATTAAAAACTGGCATTAAAAACCATTGATAAATCGGTTGGAGGTTAGGTGTAATGGTAAATGATTAGGGTGTTCATTCGAATCGGATTTGTAAAACTCGAAATTCAATTCGAATTTTCAAATTCGAATTCGATTTGATTTGAAGTTTAATTGTAGAATTCGAATCGAATTACAAATTTATTATTATTTATTCGATTCAGTTCGAAATACGAAATAGAAATACACGCGCTTAACTTTATGTTATTAATTTTTGTGTTAGTTTTTATTATAACAATTATATTAATTGTTTCTTTCATATTTATGTTAAGTACTTATTTATTTTTGATGGATTTTGTGTATTTTTTATGATAAAAATGCAAATTTAATTTTAAAATAAATATATGATCATTTGTACTCGTTTGTGTTAATGAACTTCTTTGTGTTCATTTTGTTTATGAAAATTTGTTTGTGTTCGTTTGCGTTCGATAAGTGTTCGTGAACATTTCATGAACATGTTCATTTTCTTAATGAACGGACACGAACAAGAAATCTCATTTGTTAAGTGTTTGTGAATATTTCCTAAATAAGTTTATTTCTTAATGAATGAACACGAACAAAACCCTGTTCGTGTTTGTTTGGTTCGTTTGCGGCCCTATTACCAACGCTAGATCTCTGATCTTCCACCTAGTCCAATTTAATTCACACAAATTGATGTTCAAGAATGGCTCAGAGAGCAAAAGTTCTCGATGAATCATCACCAACATTCTGCATTGTCTTCTACCAAATCTTTTGGTCACTTTAGGTCCATTTTAAAGTATCTACTGTCTCTGCATTCGAAGTCTCATTCAACATACTTCTCAACCGCAAGCATTTCATTTTAGTTTCCGGCCATCATAAACATTTCATACAGGCCATCATAAACATTTCATACATCAAAACTATATCATTGCAAGAACCAGGAAAAGAAAAACATCGAAAGGAGCTTGAATTAAAGCAAAGTATGTTGTTGATCTTCGTGGTGGCGCCTCATGGTGATTAAACGGGGAAGAATAGACTTTATGTTGATCAGAGCCTAAAATGTAATGCTTGTGGTTAAGGGTTTGGGTATTTATGAATCAAGGAGGTTTTGTGAGAGATGAAAAACCCTTTGAAGTAAACATAACAAGGTCAAAATATTCAACTAAGTTATACATGTCAATCCGTTTATGATCTACAAGAACATCCCTAATGAAGCGTTTTTTATAGTTTTTAATATCATGTGACGGTTCATTGATGTTCCCCGATAAGGGTGGTTTGTTTTTTTTGATTCAATGTTCATCCCAGTAACATGAAAAAACTGCAATTTTGTCAGATAGGTAGGAAGGATTTGAACACTAACTTAAAAAAAAATATTTTCAAAATTTGTGTATATGTAATAATAAAAACTAGTTCTCTCTCTATATATATATGTTAAAAAACACTTTTATGTAAAAATCTAAACTTTAGATCATTCCAATTTTTTAATTTTAAACGAAAATAGTTTTTTTTTTAATTTTAATTTTTGTAAATATCAAATTCTACTTTTACGAAAAATATTTAACTTTGTTAAATTTTATCTTTAACGAACATATAAAATACTATTCTATATATTTTACTGAAATAAAAGGTGTTGCTAACTAAAAACAAATGTAAAATAGGTAATGATGTGACATTTTAAGGGGGGGGGGGGTGTTTGATGTTTTTCAAAATTAGATGTATTTTCTAATGTGATAGTTAACTAAATATATTTTCTAATGTTTGATAGGCTCTCTATTGGTGATGCTTTAACAAAGTTACCTAGTTTATAGGCAAATTTATATTACTAATTTAAGTTGGGTCTTATTGGGTAATGCCTCGATCTCTTTGGGTTCTAAGATGATCTAATGGTAGAACCCATGGGTTTTCCACTATAGATACTCTTAAGTAGTGTTTTGATACGATGAATTGACAAGTGAAATAAATTAAATTATCATGAGATAATGAAAAATGAATATGCTTAGTTTGTCAACAGAGTATCGTCATTGTATTCCATTCATTCTTATTTTTCTTTATATCAAACAACACAAACTAATAATTTATATTTTTCTTAGAAAACAACCTAACATGACAATAAAACGTAATAATCCATTCCGTTTACTCGTCTATTTTATTATCTAGTCCGTTAAGTTAACGATATCCCATAAACTAATGTTCTGTGCTGCCAGGTGTTCTAGTGCCACGTGTTTAATATTTTGCAACTCCAAACAGTGGCCACGTTTTCGAACGCGATATAAGTTATAACATCAATTCCCTTTGGAACAAATTTTCGCCTCAAACCCAAATCTGCTGAGGGATCCCACTGATCTCTCATATCTGAACACCTTTGGTTGAAGTTTACATCTATGGCGGCCTCTAAGCTCTATATCTTCTTTCTAATTTCCCTCTTTTTTGCCCTAATTTTGATAAGTGAAGCTGATAGTGCCGTTGAAGAAGCTGCAGTTGGATCCGATGACTCCGAGGCTTTACGACTTGAATTGGATAAACTCACCTCCAAGATCCATTCACTTGGTTTGTTCTATTGTTTTTCATCTCTAACATCAAGTTTTGATTAGCAGTAGAAGTAATTTGTTAAAGTTTATCTTGTCAAGGTGGTAGCTTGTGGTGTACGTTAGTCTGTTAACCCTAGTTTCGTACTGGGATTTGAAATTAGTTGGTCATTTGTTTAGTGTTTATCTGTTGTGAAGTAATCTGACAATGCATTTAATTTCGTAGAATCACTTGTTGATGAGAAGAAACAAGAGGTGAAACGCAAAGATGAGATAATTGCTCAGAAAGAGAAGGTAATTGCAGAGAAAGAGAGGGCAATTGTAGAGAAGTTAGAGAGCATTACATCGTTAAAAGAAGAGGTAGCTTCACTTGAAGTAAGATGAATAATGATTATTTGGGTTCAATAAATGATTTTTCTACGGAAGCAAGTGAATTCTTATGGTATGATTAACAAGATCCAATGTTTTTTTAACAGGTTAAAGGGTCCTTAGATGCTAATGAACAGGTCAAAAAAGCTCATACACGGGTTCTTGAATTGGAGGAGCAGGTTGGCATGATATATCATCTACCCAAACATGTAAAGATAACATTTGCTAGAAATAATTAAATTATTACAGGTGGAGAGACTCCAAATGGAGATAAAGATGAAGAACAAGTTAAGGGAGGCCTTGGAAACTCGCACTAAAGATTTGGAGAAGAAAGTGGCTGATCTAAACCAAAAGCTTCATGATGTAAGTTGTTTAATACTGCACAACTCTTAAAGGAGATTTGCATTGATGTTCCTTATGTGGGTGTATCTTATGGTGGTGGATATTTTTTGCAAACCGAAGTCTAATCTTCTTGCGCTTGAGTTTAAAACATGTGCTGCTTCTAGTTGTTAAAATCCCCAGTAATTCAATGTCAGTTCCACTTAACTTTATGAAGAATAGAAGACATGTATGTTTGGACCATCTATGGTGGTAATATAAACAACGTTGCTTTCTAGTTTGTGCAAATAAGAAGGTTACATCATATATATTGTTGCAATTTATTGCCCTATGATTTAAAAGTATATGAGCTAAGGATTAAGGAAGGACTTCTATTGTCTGTAGGCTAGTTGATATCATTTAATATAAAATTTTTATAAACCTAAGCTTTTTGTTAATTATAACTAATTTATTAGAATGAACCTTTTTAATGTTGTTTGCTTGATGGTCTTCTTGCCAAACCATGTTTTCTGTTAATGGTCTTTTCTAGTCCTGACTCCTGAGTTTGTTGAATCGTCTTTTTCATGATTAAGAGTTAAGACATAATCAGTTTGTGGGTTGGGTTAGGTTCAATCCTTATACTTTTTTGTTTCTAAT
Source organism: Flaveria brownii (assembly GCA_018326445.1). Taxonomy (NCBI): domain Eukaryota; kingdom Viridiplantae; phylum Streptophyta; class Magnoliopsida; order Asterales; family Asteraceae; genus Flaveria; species Flaveria brownii. Next base: position 11,602 of record BJCN01338782.1, read on the forward strand.
TATATCTTTTATTTCAGCTTCAACAAGTTGTTGATGAACAGAAGACAAAACTTCATAAAACTGAGCGTGCTCTAAAAATTGCTGAGGTTTGTCCACTACAATGGTGTTTGGTATGTTGACGTGAATATGAGAACATACAATGTCTTTACACGTGTAATCATATGCAGGAGGAACTTATGAAGGCTAAATTTGAAGCAACATTAAAAGTTAAAGAACTGACTGAGGTAAAACCTGAAAGTTAGCTATCTCACAATGCTTTTAAGCTCTTACAAGTGTTCATGTTTCTTTACTGCATTTCCATTCAGATCGTGTGATTTTACCTGCATTTAAGAAACCTTATATTTGTGTTAAGTCATGAAATAGTTAGATCCACCGAATACTTATTAATGTGTTTGCTTTTCAACAAGGCCTTGTTAATTATTTACTGAAATAATGCAGGTTATGTATGATGCATCTGGAGTCAGACTCCATGCTGGTCGACAGGCTGAAGTAAGACACTTTTACATAATAGTTGCATTATTGTGAAAAATTTTGTGAAAAATTTTCAAACTTTCAAACTTTTACTAAATCCATGCTGGTCGACAGGCTGAATAGTTTCTTTTCAACACTTTTACTAAATCTTGTGAAAAATTTTCGAACTTTCATTTTTTGATTACTCCAAAATTGAGAATCCAATGATTTATTAATCATTACAAAAATTGGCAATAGTAATCTAAATTCTAAAGCCACAAGGTTTTCCCATTTATGTTGTTATTAACTAGTATTTTAGACATCTTATTACTAATCAAAACATTTCTTCTAAAGTAGATACTTAGATGTTATTATTTTT
>BJCN01338784.1:0-14189 GCA_018326445.1 Flaveria brownii
AAAGCTTGAAGTATTTCTTCGAGCAGAAAGATTTGAACATGAGGTAGAGACGATGGTTGGATCTCATAAAGGATTACGATTGCGAGATCCATTACCATCCGGGCAAAGCCAACGTGGTGGCAGATGCCCTTAGCCGGAAGGAGAGACCCGACCCGATTCAGGTGAAGGCTTATCAGCTAATTATGACCTCTAAGGTGATGACACAGGTCAAGGAGTTTCAAGATGAGGCTTTGAAAGAAGATCGTCTTAACTCTGAAAGAATGAGAGGTGTAGCCGCAGAGTTGGGTGAAAACACTCTCGGTGTTAAGACCCGATATGGGCGGATGTGGATTCCTCGTTATGGGGACTTACGTGGAAGGATCATGGACGAGGCTCATAAGACTCGATACTCTATTTATCCGGATGCTACTAAGATGTACCACGACATGAAGAAGGAGTATTGGTGGCCGGGTATGAAGAGTGACGTGGCAGAGTATGTGAGTAAATGCCTTACTTGTTTGCAGGTGAAGGCGGAGCATCAGAAGCCGTACGGGAAGATCCAACCTTTGGATATACCCGAGTGGAAGTGGGAGCATATCACCATGGACTTTATTACAAAGCTACCATGTACCCCGAAAGGGTATGATGCCATATGGGTGATAGTTGATCGCTTGACGAAGAGTGCCCACTTCCTACCGATCCGAGAGACGTATTTTTCTGAGAGGCTCGCGGATCTATTCATCAAAGAGATTGTAGCTCGTCATGGTGTGCCAGTGTCTATTGTGTCTGATCGTGACACTCGGTTTACATCCAAATTTTAGAAGAAATTCCACGATGCGATGGGGATGAGGCTACATATCAGCACGGCTTATCATCGTCAGACGGACGGTCAGTCTGAGAGGACGATCCAGACACTCGAGGACATGCTTCGAATGTGCGTGATCGATTTTGGAGGAAGTTAGGATGACCATCTGCCATTAGCAGAATTCTCGTACAACAACAGTTATCATGCCAGCATTGGCATGCCACCCTACGAGATGCTATATGGTAGGAGATGTAGGACACCCGTTTGCTGGGGTGATATTGGTCAGAAAGAGTTAGGGAGTATTGAAGTGATTGAGGTTATGACAGAGAAGCTCGAAAAGATTAAAGCCTTCATGAAGGCGGCCAAAGATAGGCAAAAGTCATATGCGGATAAACGGCGTAGACCGATTGAGTTCCAGGTGGGTGATAAAGTCATGTTAAAAGTCTCACCATGGAAGGGTATCATTCGGTTTAGAAAGCAGGGCAAGTTGAGCCCAAGGTATATAGGACCTTTCCGAATCATTGCTCGAGTAGGAGAGGTGGCCAATAGGTTGAAACTACCGGATGAGTTGAGTGGAATTCACCCTACGTTCCATGTATCTCATATATGAAAGTGTTTAGCAGACGAAGATATGGTTGTACCACTGGAGGACATCGAAGTGGATGAACGGCTCAATTATGTAGAGTAACCAGTGGCGATCATTGAACGTAAGGAGAAGAGGTTAAGGAATAAAGTGGTTCCTCTTGTACGTGTACAGTGGAAGCACAGAAAGGGATCCGAGTCTATGTGGGAGACTGAAGAGGAGATGAGACAGCATTACTCATATCTGTTTGAGGAATAACAGGTTTTAGGGACGAAACCTTTATAAGGGGGGTGGACTTGTAACACCCGGTCATTTCTTTTTATGAAGAAAGAATAAAAGTAAAGGAAGAGAAAGAAAAGATAAGTTAACCAAAGTAAAGGGGTTAAAAGTGTCAAAATGGTAAAATGTCAAAAAGTTGGTACAAAAGTGGGCATGGTCGCCCACTCTTGCCTGCACACTTCTTTCATTTTGTTTTAGAGAGAGAGGGCAGAAAACTCTCGGTAATTTTAGAAGAAGCAAGAAATTCAAAGTTTTTTGTAAGAATTCTTGGTCTTGTGATGTTATAAATAGTTCTAGTCTCGGTTATGTGCTTATATGTTTGTGTGGGTTCGGGTGTGTGTGTTTATGGTGGGTTTTAGGTGTTGAAAACGTCAGAGAAAGTTCAAGAGAAGAGTTTAAGTTCGAAAGCTACTAAGGTGAGTTCTAGAATCCCCTTTTTAACATGTTTTTAATGATTTTTGGGGCTGGAAAATGCATGTGTGAATGTTTATATAGAAATAACTTTCTACCCGTATGTGTGTGTGAAGGTGTATGTGGGTGAGTGTATGTTTTGGGTGTAAATGATGTGATGACTATGATTATGAATATGTTATGATGCTTAGAATGTTAGTACTAAGAATAGAAATTGATTTAGGATGAATTGGGACTGATTTATGTTGTTTAAGTGAAATTATGTTGCCCAACCGTCTAAACAGTGGACCATGCGTCCAACGGTTTGATTTTCTAAGTGTTCCCAACCGCCCAAAAGCCCAACTGTCTTAATAGTGCCCATGCGTCTAAACAGACCCATGCATCTAAATAGGCCCATGCGTCTAAGTGAAAAATGGCTAAGTATAGGCCCAAACGTCTAAACAGTGCACAACCGCCTAAGTGCCCATGCGTCTAAGTCAGGCCCATGCGTCTGAATAGTGCCCAGCCATCTAGAATATTGCTCAGGATGACTAAGTGCAGGGCCAAACGTCTGAATAGGGCACATGCGTCTAAACAGGCCCATGCGTCTAAGTGAAAAATGGCTAAGGGTAGGCCTAACCGTCCGAATAGTGCCCAACCGTCCGAATAGTGCCCAACCGTCCGAATAGTGCCCAATCGTCCGAATAGTGCCCAACCACCCAAACAGGACCCATGCGTCCAACACTTGGAATTTATTTCAGTAATTTTATGGGAGTCTGTGCAATTAGGGTTTGAAACAACGTTTGACTAGGGTTATTAAATGTTTAATTCCATGCATAATCATGATTGTCTCATGATTCTTTATTATTATCATTATCATTATTGTTAACTTTATTATTATTATTGTTATTAATATTATTAATATTGTATGACTTTACGTGGTGTGTTTATGATCGAAACGAAAAGTATTATCATTAATAAAGTGAAAGATTAATGATGAAAGAAAATTGGAACGTAAATGAATGAATGAAAGTCTTGCAAGCATAGAGGTGCACGGACTTGTTGTTGTTAGCTCAACTGTGATGCGGGTTAGCTTCCCCGAAGGATGCACACAGGGTCAATCATTGAGATTGATATGAGGTGAGTGAACCTGTTGTCGCAAAAGACTCGGATAAAGTGCAATCATTGAAATTGCTAATGAGGTGAACGACCCTGTTATCGCAAAAGACTCGGATAAAGTGCAATCATTGAGATTGCTAATGAGGTGAGCGACCTTGTTGTCGCAAAAGACTCGGATAAAGTGCAATCATTGAGATTGCTAATGAGGTGAGCGACCCTGTTGTCGCAAAAGACTTGGAAAGATAATGATAAAAGTACGAAATGAATGAAAGTTAATAAACGAATGACGAAGATAATAATTATATTACCTAAGTGTACGTATGATGTGTGATCACATGCAAAAGTAAAGAATGGTTCTTAAATGAAAATAAAGTATGTTTTATTATAAAACTAGGACTCACTCAGCAACGCTGACTTTTATGCATTTTTTAGTTGGCAGGTAAAATGTTGCTGAGAATGGCACGCGGGTGAAGCTACTCGGCGGGGCATGACTGACATCCATTCATACATGATAATACTGTTATTTTGTAATGCAATTGAACAATTATTTTGTAACCTGATTTAAAACATGGTGTATTGCTTAACAACAGTGTTTATAATGAAATGAATGGCTTTTGTTAAATTAATTCCGCTGCTTAAATTTGTAATATGTAACGTTTTATGTAATTATTGCTGTGAATGACCAACTGTGAGGTCTCCGAGATCGGGGCCTTACATGCGTATGAACTATCTATATGCGTATGAACCTTGAATTTGTGCAGGAATTGCATCATCTACGCATAAACTTAGGCACTCATGTAAGAGCTTTACATTAGTGCGTGGACTTTAATATCCACATATGAACTATACATGAGTGCAAAAGAACATACCTCCACATAGGGAATAACATTTTCATATGAGTCTCCATATATGAATGAAGACATCAAACAATGTTCATCCATAAACTTTATTCTTTCCAAACTTAGTAAGGTTTTCGGATCTAAACATGCTTATATTGGGTTTCATACTGTGAACATAAAATATACACATGCATAGATAAAAACCCACATAAAAATATAAAATTTATTTTGAACAATCATCATGCATTATTAAAATTATAATACATATGCATACTAGCCTCAAAACAATATATGAGAAAAAATTAGATCTAGCATAAACTTTTGAAAAACTTCAAATAAAGCCTAGAATTGAGAAGGATGATATTCAGATCTACATGAAATCATGTAAAGGTGTTAACTTTATAACTATAATCGTTTCACAAGACCATCAGCTTAGATCTATCGAAGACTATGAAGAAATTCAAACCTTTTGCTTCTTCTTCACTTTCTTTCCCTAGAACAACAACTCATTTTATCCTCTTTGAAAAGCATTTCATGTAAGAATAGACCAAGGGACGACACCTTCCTTTAAACAAGGAGTCTTTAGTGTTGAACTTTTCATGTTGTCATATTTAGTCCTTAAATTTTCTTTAAGACTATAACCCCTCCTTTATTTTTATTTAGTTTGGTTTAACATAAAATCTAGGGTGTTAACAAGATTCCATCCTCAAAACTACTTAATTGTCAATCAACAAAAAAATACTCCTCTATCATCTCTTCCTTGGACTCCCGTGTGGCTTCTAAGCCTATTCTATGTTTTCATTATAGTTCAACAAGTTAAATCACTTTACTATTTAACTATTTCTCCCTCCTATCTATTATCCGCCATTGGCTCTTCAACATAGTTCAATTTGTCATCTATTTTCACATTATCAAATGGCACATGAGTATCTCATCGGCTAAATACTTATGCAGATGTGATAATTTTACATAGCTCACCGAATAACTCTAATATGTATGCTACTACTCATAAGAGCCATAATCCTGAATGGTCTAATAAACCTAGGACTCAGCTTGCCTCGTCTTCTTAAAGGAAAAATCTTTTTCCACAGTGAGACCTTTAAAATTACTTTATCACCAACATAGAATTCTATTAGCCTTCACCACTTGTTGCCATATGATTTGTCTATCTTTGGGGTTTACATGAAGGCTTTAGTTACCATGTGCAGGATGTTGTCTTAGGAATATCCTAAACTTTCACTCTTAACTAATAATAACCTGACCTAAGGTTGATCCTCAAGATCCAACATGTGTCTTGCAACTGGTCAAACAAATCATGAATCCTAGTTAACGGGTACTTGTTTTCACTATCTTTTTCATCTCCTCGTAGTTGTTGCACGTATGCATGCTTCCATCATTTTTCTTTACATATTGCACGGGAACACCCCAAGGTGAAATGATCAATCTAATGAAGCCTTTATCATAAAGCTCATGTAGTTGGCTTATTAACTCATTCATTTATAATGGAGCTAGACTATACTGCACTTTGGTAACAAGCTGAGCTCCTAGCAACAAGTCTATCTAAAACTCTATCTCCTAATTAGGTTGTACTCTACGAAGGTCCTTAAGGAAAGCACATGCCACATGCACATGTCTAAATTTTAACGTTTTAACTTTGGCACATTTAACATACACTAAATTAGCTTTGCACCCTCGCCTCACAAACTTTTCTACCTTTATCATACAATTTAGCTTTAAGATAATGCAGAATATATCACCATAAAGCATAGCTAGACTATCATCAAGCGTTGTTAGACGAATCATCTTTCCTCAACATACTATATTAGCCCTATAGGTAGCTAACCAGCTCATACATAATACCACATCTTATCTATCTAATGTCATAAATGATCAGCCTTGTGCCATCATAGTTGTAGAACTTATTCAGTCTTGGGAAATCTTTGGCAAAATGGCCTGTCTTTCTAGACTAATAATAAAAATTTATGCCAACCCTATATTCACTATCATGCTTCCTCTCGTATTTTCTACATTCACCAGAATTCCCCACCTTCATCTTCTTAGCTTTTACCCTATACTTTTTCTCTTGTGACCTTTTTTTTACCACAGAACCATTTCTTCTTTGGCTTTTCTACATCAGACTTTTTCATCATGTCATCGTACACAATGCCACTCAATTCCACTAGCAATTTAAACATCTTCATGTTTCTAGCTTTAATATAAGTTCAAACTCTTGATGGTAACCGTTGAGTGTAGCACTTTGTTTTTCTTTCTTCACTGCTAACACTAAGGGAATCTAATATTGTCATTTAATTAAATTTGAAGGTATATTCCCGATGAGTTATCCCTCTAGCTTTCAAAATCAAGAATTCTCGTTCTATCAATTTCTTTTTAAGGGCATAAATTACTGACCACAATCTTCTTCAATTCTAACAACTTCATCTTCTTGATTTCATAAGTACCCTTGGTTTGATTGACGCTAGCCCACCGGTTGAAGGCTTTAGGCATGTAGGAGTGTGCAGTAAACTTGATTGTATGATCTTCTCTACATTCATTTATCTTAATTATTGCTTCCATTCTCGAGACACGTTGAAAAGTAGTAATAGCATCTTTCTTTTTATCCAAAGGAAGGGTATTACATCCTTTGAAGGCTTTGTAGTCATAGCCTTTGGCAGGCATAACAATAGATTCATTATCACCATCTTCCTTTTCCTTACCTTACTTGGTACTATCATGAAAAGTTGATCTCCTCTTATTGATTATCTCATTCTCTTTAGTTTTGTTTTCTTTACCAAGTTCCTTTAAGACCTTAGTCAAGAGACAAGCATAACAAATTGTAGAACCTGATTGTTGTTTGGCTTCAATCATATTGTTCTTTTATTGTTGTTGACTTCTAGCTCTTCGTGCATAATTTCACATGCATTTTCCTTGCTTCAAGTGCCCGGTGCCCCTCAAATACGACCACCACATGCACCACCATGAACCCCACCACGAGCTCCACCTTGAGTACCTTTTCTTCTAACCGTGCTTTCTACCTATAAGATTCAAAACACTAATGTTGTCATTCAAGATAGTAGTTCAGATCTTGATAAGTAATGTAAGTTTTAAATGATAATAGCCGGTTATAATTAACTTATTATCTCACTTTACATGTCATAAACATTCCTTGTCACACTAATTCACAGATCTATTATGTCATATTATGATCTATTATGCACATGTGTTCATATTTACTGTTTAATTTTTAGTAACTTTAACCATATATGTAACTTTAATCAAACTTTACCTCTTAATATGAAGCTACCCATAAGAGCATTCTTAATTTGGTCTCCTTCTCATTATAGGTTTAGGCATCAAAGTGTTTGTAGCTATCAAACTACGACTCTTATAGCAACTTGGAAGACTCTATTTCTAGAAGACCTCACAATTGAATTAAACATCAAAAAAAATATAATTCTTAAATATTAAACAACCATTCATTCATTGCAATAGAAATTAAACTTCATTACATAATTCATTATCTTAAGACATTACAAGTAAATTAACGAAAACATGAGATTAACTAGAATGTTAGTCTTTAACATAATCGGATAGCCCTCACTCCATACCAAGCTAGATATTTTTATCCATTGATTATATACACCTACCAAACTAATATCTATATAAAAATCAACATTGTCGAGTGAGTTCTAGAATTAACTTTAATAAAATACTTTAGCATGCCGGTCTTTATTTGGTTTTAACTTTATAAATATCTTTATTTTAAGCTTCACTTTAATCTTTATCTATTACTTTCATTTTACTTGTCATTCTTTAAAAAAAATTAACAAGTATTATACTTTAGCTTTTCATTCTCTTTATTTTATCGTATTTTTATCTTTGAGCTTGTATAAGTATAGAGCCCTTTAGCTAGTGAGCTAGCAATAGATTGCTAAGCCTTTTGCAAAAGAGTTTACACTATGTAACACTCCTTTAATCGATGAGAATGCACACAGAATATCTCCTTTAGCACTTGCACAGGGCAAAGTTCGTTTAGTGGGTGAGAATGCACCAAATTTAAATTTATGTTTGGCTTGTAAGACTTTAAACTCTATCTCTCATATGTGAACTTGAGCATTTTGGGCCTCATTATATTCTTTAGCTAATACTGTTTTTGGTTTTATCTTTTTAAACTCTTTATCGTAAAAGTAAAAAATTAACTCTTTATCATGTTTTATTACTTTGACTTATGTTATTTATTTCGTACTTTAATTGTTTATCTTTAATATCTAATAGTTTTATATCATGACAAGTAATTATATCTACATATGAGGAATCATCTACGCATTATCTATGCATGGGAAACTTTCTACACATAAGTAAACATCCACGCATGGGAAACTATGTTTTACCCATAAACAGACATCTACGCATGAGTAATTATCTGCCATTGAATTTTTTCATCTATGTTGGAACTCTATCTACACATGGACACTCCATTTACACAAGAGATGATTATTTGTGCATGAACTTTCTATCTATGCATGATTATCTACCCACGCATGAACCTTTCATCCATGTAGGAACTTCTCATTGATACAATAATAAAATATTGGTATTTCAAGAACTAGGATTATTTTTATGTTTTTTACTTAGTTTTTTAATAACAAATATCAAAATGATCATATTTATGTGATTTATTTTAAATATTATGATATATTTTTGGTTTATAACCTATACAAATTATAATTTGAAAAAGTCAGCTAGCAAGCCCACATGCGAGCTAATGAGCGAGGCATGAGACAAGCTAGCGTTGGCTCAAGCTCAGTTCATTTACACATGAGCTGAGTTTGAGCGAACTTGTTTAGCGGGTTTCGAGCTAGCCACGAGTCTTGAGTCTTTTGAACAACTCTATGTTAGGCAGGTAGTAACCGAAACTAGTTCCAAGTTAGGCACGCGGGTTTGGGTATTTTGTGCACCTCTAGATCAGACCTACAATTTAATTACATACGGCGCTCATGCCAAAAATAATCCAGCACAAATCAATCATCAGTAAGACTATAAGCGAACGAACGTTTAGCTAACAGTTCGTGAAATGTTTGGCTTAGAGTTCATTTATGTTCATTCATTAATAAATGAGCAAACATGAATGAGAAAATTACGAATATGAACAGAAACACGTCTATTCATGCAAGTTCATGAGCGATAACGTGTTGCTTTATGTTTGTTTGCATTTGTTAATTTAAAGATTTCTTGTTTTTTATTTTTATTTGACTCTTTTTAATGTCTAGGAATACGCAACCCTAATTATGTTATATGTCTCCGTCAACATCCTCCTATTTGATCGTTTTCAACTTTATTTTTATGATAAATTTTGACAAACTTCTTAATTTTTATGATAATTAAATTATGATAATTGTGTCAAAGTATTTTTGGATAATTGTGCTAAGTTTTTATTAAAGTTTGGCAAACTTCCGTTCATTTCGTTTATATTCAAAAATATTTGTTTGTGTTTGTTTGTTTTTGTTAGTGTTCATTTATGTTCGATTAGTGTTCGTGAACAGTTCACGAATGGATCATTTACTTAATGAACGAACACGAATAATAAAACCCTTTTGTTATGTGCTCATGAATAGTTTTTAAACAAATTCATTTCCTTAGCGAATAAACACGAACAAACCTTTTTTCATTTTCGTTCGATTCGTTTACAACCCAAATCATCGGAAAACTTTTCTCCAATCCGTTCCATGTTAGCAACAATAATAGTTATGCTTATAGCCATTGTGAAAAAATTCAATGATAACTTATTTCGTCAAAAGTACGAGCGTAAAATGATGTTGTGACAAAAACAGCAGTCAGATCCTCATGCCTTCCTTTTGGATGATCTCGTGAGTCACGTTGCCTACTGCGAATTTTTGAAATGAGAATGTCACAGACCCATTTACGAGTCCTTATTGAACAATCATTTTTGTAACACTATTTGGATCCGACATATGTCATTGTCAATCCGTCACAATGAGATACCTGTGACTAGATTACACTTATTTTATCGGTAGTAGATAGTTTTTTCTTGTAATAATGTTATTCCACATTAGCCAACTGTTGATAAATTAAAGTATTTGTTTCTTAATTGTAGATTATTTTATTATTATTCTTATTCTTTAAAACCATAAAAGTCGCATTCAAGAATCTAGTAAGCGGATAAAATTATTTGTTTATTGCCGGATCTAAAAACAAGAATATTTAAGTCAGAAATCAATCTCAAATATCGTCAAAGACAAAAAAATGAATTAGATAAACAAATTTTGAGAAATTTGTTTCATTATTTGGCATTGGAGATATTCGATAATCTATATAACTAATTTAACTGATAAAAACTATATCACACAATACAAAATATTACTTTAGATTATAATCGATAATCTATTTCTTTCTTGATGCAATCGAACTTAAATTTATAACTGATATTTTTATAGAAAGATGTTCAAAAAATACAAAGTGTATTTTTGCTACGAAATGTGAGAAAACACAATGAGTCAAAAAAATCACAAAAAAATTATATCTCACAATTTAAATCGACTTTTAAAAAAGTAACTTCGAGTTTTTGTTCCCTTAGCCTTCCTCACTAAGAAAAATAATAAATAAAAAATAAAAAAATAAGCTGAGTGATCGGGCTCGAGCCAATAATGATATGAGCTGAGTGATCTCTTTGTTCAATGATCGGGTTGTATATATAACTTTTTTACAGTTTTAATGATTTTGCGTGTTTTCTTCTAAAAGCGTCAACAATAATCTCAAATTACAGAAGTCTCAAATGAAAAACAATAAACGAAAAAACTACAAGGAAAAAATATTCTAATTTAGATAACAAACTAATTATTTGAGCCAATGAGTTCGAGACAAAACAAATTGGTTTTTGACGACATAATTTATACTAACGACCTTCAAATCATAAGCTATTTAGACATTCCTAAAAGAGCTAGATCAGGCACGTATCTTTGATATTATATATTGATTTACTCATAAGTTTTCTTTATTCACGTAAATGTAATTAAAATGACGGTATTTTTATTAATCTTTGATTTAGTTGATTAGAATTTAACTTTTTAACAACTAATTGAATCACTGATAGATCACTGGCTCATATGATCATATCTATTACTCGAGTACAAAACTTTTAGGCCGTAGGTTGACACGTCCGTGAAAAAAAAACTCATATATAAGTCTGCTCCTATTAGTTTCGAACATGATATAACCTTTAAGAGGAAACTCACATTAGGTGACAAAACAATCGGGCCCAACCTGAAATCCCCGTTCTTTTGTCACATGTGAAACTTGAACGCGAATCCTCCCCTGTTTTAATGAATTAAAATTTAACTAATTCTTCCATTCGTTCTTAATTTAAACTTAATTTTTAGTAGTTATTAGTAACTAGGTAATTCACTAGATTAAAGCTTTTGTGGAACTACTATTGTTTAAAACGACCTTGATTAAAATTTATTAAATAAAACATGTGTGTACACTATAAAAAGCGAGTGTATAAACAACATAGAAGACACATTTGATCACAAGCTTCCAACCAAATAAAAATCCATGGATCAAAACAAGTTTCTCTATGATATCAAACGATTGATTGTCATCTTTCTCATGTTAATAGCAACAAACAGTTTCACCGTCGCACAAACCACCATCGGACCGCCTTCCGCGGTGTCACCACCACCTTATAAGAACAAACAAAAGATGAACCTACCCATGGCAATGTTGTTAGTCAGCCTGCTTTTTGCCTTGTTATTAATTTGCTTCTTCATCTTCTACTTTCGTCGCTACACCGAACGTCAGCTCGCTCTCGCTGCCGCCACAAGGTATGGCGGTGAACGAAGTTCCGTGGACCTCGTGGCAGCTTGCGGGCTTGACCCTGCTGTTATTGCTACATTTACATGTTTTGTGTACTCCACAGTGAAAGATATCAAGATTGGGCGACAAGTGCTAGAATGCGCCGTGTGCTTAAATGAGTTTCATGATCACGAGACTCTAAGGTTGTTACCCGAGTGCAACCACGTGTTCCATCGAGAATGTATAGATGGGTGGTTGGCTTTACACGTGACATGTCCAGTCTGTCGAGCGAGTCTTGTTCCAAAACCAAGTCAACTCAGTCAGGAAACTGAGTTGCCTGCTTGTGACATGAACAAGCAGACAAAAGATCATGTTTCAGTTGATGTGAGTCATTTTGCACATCCTAGAAAAGTGTCTAGGTCTTATTCTATGGGACATCTAGTGGTGGAACGAATCATAGAAATTAATGCTGAAAGGTACACATTAAGGTTACCAGACGAGGTAAAAGATTTTCTAAAACACACAATCACTGAGACTGACGTGTCACCGTTACAAGAAAGTGGTTTGAAAAAGAGTCTTAAAAGTGCAAGTGCAAGTTTCATTCGAGGGTCGAGTTATTTCGACTATGACAGATTTGGCCATGAAAGACGATGTGGTGGACAAAATCTTGGGATCACGGGTTCGTTTATCTCACGTAGCAGTAGTGGTAATCGTAGTGGTAGTAGTCTCCGAGGGGATGTGGAGGATTCCATGTCTACTTCAAAACGATTTTTGACTTCGGTTAGGTCCCCATTTAACCGTTTGTTTCAATTAGGTAATACGAATACTGATGTCATGGTAAGATTAAACGATTGTTGACGTCAAATGATAAGTTGAAATATATTAGATCTCAATTTGTGAATTTCATCTTTGTTGACATTAAATCTCACACAAGTGTGTATTTGTATGTATAAATAAAATTACTCCAATTAGGTGCATAGTGAACTTTGAGATTTTATGCTAATACCATATCTCATATGACATGCAAGTCAATCTGAAGATGTTGTGTGCGCTGGTGGAATAAGGGATTGACTATGAGGTATGTGGCGCCAATATTGCCGCACTATAGGGTAGGTGGATTAGAAGAAGACAAATATAACTCAAAGAGGAGAGACATAATCAAGCTAATCAAAGAAAGATGATGATTCTTTTTCTTATAGCACCCATATTCTGTTGGGATATGTAAATAGGTGAATTAGAAGAAGACAATTATAACTCAAAGAAGAGAAACATAATCAAGTGAATCAAAGAAAGATGATGATTCTTTTTCTTATAGCAACTCTATTCCGTTGGGATGTGTAAATATAAAGACATGATATATGATAGGTTATGCCAGAATCTAATTTAATTGTCTCAGTAGCCCTTGGGTTAGCTCGAGAGCACCATTACACTGAAGGTGTTTAGCGGTGGAGACCAATAGGTTTTCAGTAGTGTTAAGTGTCGAAAAGCATCAAGGGCTTTAAACCTTTGAGTTAACGGGTATATCCACATAAATCGAATAAAGTCGGCAATAAATGTGATGAAATAACAATAACCAAAATGAAACACATCGGATGTGCGTCCCTATATGTCACAATGAATGATATGTAAATGTAAAGTTACAAACACTACAATTTTTATCAAGAAATTTATGAAAAGCATGAAAAAACAAAAGATGATGTAAAACTAAATCGAAGCGAAGACGAAGACCAAGACGAGAATGCCACAACTAATTAGAAGTAGATGTATCTATGAAAATTGAATAAAGTTGTTGTGGATGAGGTGATATACAATTAAGGGTTTGAACGATTAGAGTCAGAATAGGTAGTCTGTGTTATGAGAAAGTAATGGCAGAGGGTAATCTATAATTAACTGAGTAATGGACAACATATGTTTTTCTGAGACCAGGAATAATGAGTACGTTCTTAAGAGTAAAAGTATCAAAGGTAAGGAATTTATGGTTTTGTTTAATGAAACTACAGGAAATATTGGTAGGTGCAAGATGTTTCATCAGAATTAGTTTTAACTATTCAATCTTACCTATAAGGTTGTCATATCTTATCTATAACTCCGTCCTATTACAAACACTTATAGTAAATATATTTGTTTTAACTATTTATAGGTAGGTGCAAGATGTTTTTGTTGGGAAACAAGCGGTCTCAAGGATCCCCAACAACCCTCCCAATGCTAACAATAGAGAAATATAACTGAACACAAGAATATACGTGGAAACTCCAAAACCGGAGAAAAACCACAGGCCTCCAGAGAGAAAGATCCACTATGCGACAAATTATTACAATCACATAGACTAATCTCTCAAGCCTGGAAGTTCATCAGCCATCAACATCAATTTTTCACCACACATCTT
>BJCN01338859.1:0-22125 GCA_018326445.1 Flaveria brownii
CGCTCCCGTCCCCCCTAAGCTTTCGCTCAAGCTCCGCCACTGCATCAAACATATTTAATGTCACACTAATATACAACGTGATATGTTTCTTGATCAAGTAACCTGGTAAGTGATATATATACGATGTAATAAAACAAACACAGGATAAACATGTGATGGTTCAAGTGATCGAGTTACATAGTAGATATGGACGTAATTATATATGTAATCTATAATATAAAGCTTCTTATCTACAATACATGTAATCTATAATATATAGCTTCTTATCTACAATACATGTAATGTAGTATGCCTGTCTGTATGTACATATGTGTATATATGTATGAAATTTATTAGTTAGTATTTTCACTATTTTGAAGCCTCCGAGATTGACTTACTCTTTCAACATATGTTCTACTATTTCAAAAGTAAACTACAAAGTTTTTCACTGTTTGTGATGGTAATTTTTTTTATTTAACAGTGTAAGATATATAATTTATAAGTTTAAAGTATAACAATAACATTGACCATAAGTAACATTTTATTTATGCAAAGCTAGAGTCTAAGTAAATATTATTATAGTATGAAAAAAAAATCGTCTAAAGTATTTTTGTTTTAGTTGTATCTTTCATACCAGTCTCTAGTTCTATAACTTATGAGTCTTGTTATGTACTTTTAATATTTTTGTTCAATAAGATTATTAGCTCTCTACCATACACGTTTATGATTATTGGATGTATTCCTTTTTATACGTCAATCTGATTAATGCATATAACATGTTCTGTTAACATCGTATTTATTAAGAATAGAAAATAACTAAAATAGTTATTCTTATGGTTACTTTATTTACATAATTTTAGCATTGGTGACCACACTATTTTCTAAAACCACTTATAATAAAAAAAATATCAAAAGATTTATAATATTAAAACACTTACTATTATAATCGACACCTCTCTATACGTCTCGTGTAGCTCTATACGTGACGTATAGGAACAACGACACTAAAACCACATGAAAATTCAGTGAGGGGGTTTTTAGAGGCCTATACGACCCGTATATCTTTATACGACCCCTATACGACACATATAACCTATTCGACACTGAATACGAGTGAAAGTTCAGACGATTATCAGGTGAATTACACGTTTCACATTAAATCATACGACGCTTATAAGGTTATACGATCCATATACAATTTTAAAATGTTAATTTATAATTAAAGAGTGTCTAAATATTAGCTCGTTTAGAAAAATGTTTATATCATTTTCAATTAATGATGTAATTTCTTTTTTAATTGGTGTTTGCTGCACCACCACACACGTGTACAGTTAGATAGGAAAAGCCATAACACGACGTTTAACCACGCGCCACGAGGTGTGTTTGAAGTACACGCGCTATAGGGGCCATTACTTTTGTTAGGTGGCTTCTTTATCCTCCACCGTCCACGCAATCCACGCGCTTTTGCCGGTAGTTTGTCGTTATCAGTGCTGACGTGGCAGATGCTTTGGCCCCTATCTTTTTCGAGTTTCGATTTCGACAATTGTTTTATCTTTCACGGACACACGTACACGTGGATGGAGGTCCGACGTTTATGTTTTGTATAAAGTTTTCCAAACAAGTTACTTTTGTTGTGATAAAGAGATTATAGTCCAGCGGCATCTTGATGGTGGGATAAGACTTAGGGCCTATTAAGTCATGGATTTGAATCTCACAAAGAGGGTTTTCTCATAATTATGAGTTTCCTCCTGAATTGGTGACTTGATGGTGGAATATGATCGCGTGGTAACACTGGTGGTACGATGATACTCCAGTGATCCGTGAGTGATTCCAATTTAGCCGTTCAAAAAAAAGTTACTTTTGTTGTTTATAAAAAACAAATAATAAGAAAATATGCTACACCCTGACAATGAAATAGATAAAAAAAAACTAAAATAAGAATATAATAACTTCCTCTTACTTTTATTATTCTTATGGTTATCTAATACTGTCTACTAATAAAGATTTGAATTTAAACTTGGGTTTTTTTAAAGACTTTTAAGTTATAAGTGTATTATCATTAGGACATCTTGTGATGGTTATTATATTCTAGTTATTTGCTGTCTAACGAGTTAACTTGTTTTCTATTTTTTTTTTTTGAAGTTTTGATTGTATTAAATTACTAAACAATGAAAGGGATGTATTTGTATGAATTTATTAACCAGTGAGTTATTGAGTAAATATGCTTAAGTTTTTATATGTTCAGATTAATTATAGCTTGAACTTGGTTTAGACGTTTTATACGAGCAAGTGAGACGAAGGTAAATCAGATAAAGTTATTAATAAGTTTATTTGTACGAGTCAACATAGCATTGGTAACCATGAACTATGATAGCATTGCTAACCATGAACTATGCAAGCCTTTGATGTGACATAGTGAAATGATGAGAAAAAAACCAAAAAAAAAAAAAACACATAAAGTTGTTTCATTTATCATGTATTATTTATATATACTAATTATCAACTTTAGTATGTTAGTGGGTTTTACTATGTGTTTAATTAGTTGTATTTATCTTTGTCTTTTCTTAAATTTAACTTTTTTTTTTAATTTTAACCTACTACTTTCACACTTTTGATAAATTAGTCTTAATATTTTATTTTATTTTCATATTTGATCCCAATACTTTCCATATTTTACAAATTGTTTGTTTTACGTTTCCGAATAAATTTTGCGAGTAACAATCACATCATGTGTGTGTGAATCAACATTCGTACTCTTATATTTTTTCCCGTTTAATGACCTGTCGCAACACGCTGGTTCTAGATCGACTTATTTATTGTTTAATGTGTCTTACGTTTTGCTTACATGATTTAACGTTTTTACCCCTACTTTTTGTTTGATTTTATTTTCTTCGTTTTTTATTTCTATCCTAATACGTTTTTTCGGTGCATCGGTGGTCACTTGCGGTGGTGTGCCATTGGTACTACTTAACACGATTTTACGCTCCCCGTTGCAACGCAGGGGGCTTAATACCAGTTTATCTTAAAGTTCAATTTTACTATAACTTATCTCATCAAATCATTCCAATGTTTGACACCCTCTCCCATAGTCACAAAAGTACATAAGCCTTTGAAGGAAGTTGGAAAATCAATAGGATTACCTTCAATCACACTATCATCATTTGTTATTTTTTAACAACAATCTAATTTACTCGTAATAATATACATTATATATTTTACTCCTTTAAGATAACAATAGTCCAAAAACCTTTGCTATCATCATTAGTCCATTAGTAAGGTTCGTTCACTTATGTTGAGTTTTTCTTGTTGATTATTCATTAATAAGGTATGTTGTGTTGTGTTTTTGAAGTTTTGATTTTGTATTTTATGATTGTTTTAATGAATTTGAATGAGATATTTATATTTTACACCTAAATCTTCGTTTGTGATTGGTGTTGCTATTAAAAGGCGACGGTGATGATACGCTAATGTTCATACCCATATATGTTCATTAACCAACTAAATTGATACCTAATTTAATAATTGACACCTAGTGTTTCACTATCATTTAATGTGATTGCTAATTTGATACCTAATTTGATAGTTTGATGATTGTGACATTGCTTATATGATGATTTATACATAATTAATTGCTTTTTTTTCTTTTGTCGGTGAGGAGATGTCTCTCATCGAATTAAGAGGTTGAAAATTCAAGTCTTACTACTAGGTATGGATGGTTGATAGAAGTAAATAAAAAGATTTATTTTAGGTTCTTTTTAATAGGGTGTACCTGATACTTTGACTTAGCTACTGTTTTTCGGAGGGTCCAAAGAGGTGTTGGATCGCTTCACGTCTCCACTTTATATAGAATGTTGTTTCACATGATTTGAACTCACTACTTCAAATTTATAAAGCAAAAACATTATCACTTGCTAAACCTTACCCAATCACTTGGTCTTTATCCTTAAAAGAGCTAGCTTGCCATATATACAATAAATTGTTTGTTTCTCTTTTTCATATCTTCAAATCAAATCAAATCAAATCAAATCAAATTTACTTTACACGCTTTAGGTCATTAAATGGATAAAAAGCTTATGAGACCAACCCAATTGTTAAATGCTAAAATATAAGAATATCCGAAAACATTTTATCAGGAATGACATTTAAACTCGTTAAGTAAAATTCATTGATAATCTTTATCGTTAATGTTTTATATGAAATAATCACGCTTCTCTTTTAGTTTTATAGGTATTTAATATTCAATTTTTTACCTTTTATATATTATATCTTCAATTTAATCTACAAATTCCACAAGGACCACAAGTATATGTTAACCAAGATTTAGTCCATAGCCCCACAAACACCCAACGATAAAGTCAAAAAGATAAGATATATAAGTATAAACATATATATATGTAAATCATAAATATGAGTATGTATAGAATTATGTTTTTAGAGAAGTTGGAAGCACAGGAGACACTATAAAACTAATAAGTTTCACCAATAGATGTACTGGAAAACTTTTATGTGAAGGTTGTTACCAACAAGTTAAGTATTTTTTTTTTGTTTGTGTATAGGTGACAATTGTGTCAACTTTAATAGACGGGTCTAGACCGTCCGAGTCGAGGCCTAGTTGACTCGGCCTAATAAACGTCATGCAACGATTGAATGATATAACAAACAAACAAACATACACAGTATATCCCACTAAAAAACAGAGTCCGGCGTAGGTGATGACGAGTCTTTCCTCTATCTTGAGAAATAGAGACACCGCTTCCAAACAACGATTGAATGATAGAAACACAACTATTTGGATTTGGTTCATTTTATGTTACAAAAGTGTACTACTTCACACAACATGCATGTCAAAGATATTGTATTAGCTTGCTTGCTTCCATCCACAATCTAAGTTCTACTTCATTCAATTTTTGTTTATATTGCCTATTGATCTTTAAACATTTTAACACTAATTGCATTCAACATCACTCTCGAAAACTGTCGCGACGCCATCTTCCAGTCCATCCCAGTTGTCATCATCGCTGCAAACTCCGGGTAACTGATCCGACCATCCTACAACCACACCCGCATTATAATCACATCTTTTTCATATGTTAAATATGTTGTTACATTCATCATTTATTATGCTATCTTTTTTTTATTAACGACAATGATCATCCAAGATGTTTACCTAATATATTTACCTTATCTAGATCGGCGTCAAGGATGATATCATTAACCAGCTTCTCATTGTGTGAATTTTGGTCTTCAAATAAAGACTCCTTTAACTCGTCAAACTCGATGTACCCATTCTTATTTTTGTCAAAATGGTGGAAAGCTTGGCGGAGATGATCATCGTTACTAATCCGTTTTAAGTGAATCGCAACCATCATAAACTCCTCGCAGTTTAGCACCCCGTTTTCATCAAGATCAGCCTTTAAACAAGTATACAATGTATAATCAACATAAGTTCTTGTATGAAGGATTATTATGTGATCATAATAGTACTTACAGCTTCCATTAGCATCCGAACATCAGGATCATCAAGCGGTTGATCTCCGATCAAACACAAACCGTCTTTAAACTCTTCAAAAGTTAGTGATCCGTTCTTGTCCTTGTCCATTTCATCGAACATTCGTTTCAATCCATCTACTTGTTCATCCGGTAAGTTTTCTGCAACCACCTAAGTTCAAACCCTAAAAGGGTTAATGTTTTGAATTCAAACTAGCAAAAGAAAATAATGAGGTTAATTAACTTACCCTAATCACCTTCTTTTTGAATTTGTTCATCAAAGAGAATTGTTGAATTCTTGATCGTACACTTTCTCCCAAAGGAATGTTGGGGGCCTTGTGAGCATTTTGAATCCATTGGTTCTCTGTTACACATGACAAGGTCATTTATTAGCTTTGTTGGCATGTAAATGAACCCCATGAGAAGTTTGTATTTGTTTGTTTATTTAAGAAGTGAGCGAGCATAAATATAAATTTTTATTTATACGAAACGAACACGAACACAAACACGTATTCTTAATCCATTTATGTTTGTGATCTTCATTTATGTCATTAGAAGAAGTCATGTCGATTCCATTTTAAAACCATCTGTTGGCATGCATGGGTCCCACCCATCTTATTGTTTATTTTTCTAATGTTATTAGTTTGAATATATCAATCTTATTCTTATAATTAATTGAGGTCTATATGTATTTGTTTGAACAAATATATGAACAAATATAAACGAATACGAACCTATTTATTTTTCTTAGTGACAAACAACTTTTTTGTTTAAATGTGTGTGTTTGTTTGATTTATTTACATGCTTAAAATGTATTTTAAAATTTATGAGAAAAGTTTTTATAGTAAATTTTAATAATGTATTTATAGATATGCACAAATTGATAACAAATTTCTAAAAGTATTATTCGACGAAACTATTACTTTTTCAAATTTTAGATAACAAACTTCTCGTAAAACAAATTTAAACTTCATCAAATCATACCGAGAACTTCTTCAACAGTGAGTCGGTCGTATGGGTTTTGATCAAGCATGCCCTTTACGAGTTTCTTCGCATCTTCGGAGACCCTTTGCCAAGGATCCCTTGTAAAGTTTATGTCACCCTTGATTATTGCTTGAGCAATTCCCTCTTCAGTTTCTGTAATTATTTGTTCCATACAGATGACCAAAATGTGAGGATCTTGCTGCAATTTATGTAATTTCATTTTTAGGATGTGGAGGGAATAATATGAAACTTCTGTATGTTCACTTTAGCCCTTGTAGTTTGATCTAATTACATAAGGCACCTATAATAATTATACCTGCCCAGAAAGGAGGAGATCCACAAAGCAAGATGTAAAGGATGACACCGGCGCTCCATACATCGATTTCTTCTCCGTAATTCCGTTTTAGTACTTCCGGTGCCATGTAGAACGGGCTTCCGACGAGCTCTCTAAATCTTTGGCCTACAACCAAATCAATATAATGATAATAATACTGAATATCTGCCTTAAAACTCATATTTTCTAAATTGATTAATTTTGAAACTAAAATGTACAATATGAGTTTTGCTTTGCATAATAGCTATATTAGTCGTTCTAATATATCCAATAGGGTTCTAATATATCCAATAGGGTTTAGATCTGTTATATCGCTTCATATGTATCATCTATCTCACTTGTGTTTTAGATCTGTTATACCGCTTCATATGTATCATCCTATGTTAGAGGTGAGACAAAGATGATGAAACGTAGAAATTAAGCGGAACAACAATTTGAGAGCATATCAAGCCATATTATTTTCTTTAGTTATATATTTGTTACAACTCTCAACTCTTTATTTAATTTTATCTTTAGTTCACAAACCTCATTATAATTTCATCTTTATTCAAAAACTAATATAACAACAAAGCAAGTAAAATTTGTTTTTAGGACATACCGGGCTCAAAGAATATAGAGAGACCAAAGTCGATTGCTTTTAAAGATGCTTGTTCGCCTTCATGAGCGTACAAGAAGTTTTCAGGTTTCAAATCACGATGTATAACTCTATTTTTGTGGCACGTCTACAAAATATTTTTGTACAATTGTAAATATGAATAAAAGTGAACATATGAACAATGTAGCTAGACATAATTATAGAAGACATAATAAAGAAGAGCTATAACAATTTGTTTTATGTTTTTTCTTGTAATGATAGAGTATTAAGTTTTATATAAATCAAAATCTAATCTATGAGATTAAATTTTTAACAGAAAAAAGAATACCCTTAGATGAATACATTTGATGATTTGAAAACCGTACCAGTTAGTTTGACCTATTAAACCAAAAAGTGTGATTGCCTCAAATGATATTACAAACAACTAACTATACACAAATTAACCATTAGAGATAACAAGGAAAACCATGTGAAAACCATTGATGTTCATCTCCTTCCTTTGTTTGTTCACTAACAGATTTCTAATAATATCAAGCCAGCAGATCGAATCAGCGAACCACGAGAAGTTGATTCACCATCTAATCCTGTTCATGAAAATTTGAAGACCCTATTTTTCTCTACCAAAATAAACAATAGGAGTGCATTTTGTGATCTTATATTATAGGGTTGACAATTATGACCCATTTATATGAGAAATTGGTTGATTTTAGAGTAAAAACATTTGCTTATAGATCAATTTAAGCCCACCAAAGTTATATAATAAACAATTAGGGTATGTTTGGTAGTTGGTATGGAGTAATAGAATAAACAAGATAATTATAGAATGAACAGAGCAATAAAATAGATCATTGTTATTTGAACCTATTTTTATCAAAATATATGTTAATCTGAACTCATGTTGACCCGTTACACAACCCGATCAACTTGTTTTACACAACCTATGTACATTTTCAATGCAAGATTTATCAAAACCCTATATATTGCATGCATAAAGATTTCAAGAAATCACGTAGGTTTTACTATCATAATATCATTTAACTTAAGATTTCAAAACCCTATTATTATATTATTAACCTGAACAACTTCAAGAATGGTTTTGATAACAAGGGCCGCAGCTCGTTCGGTGTAATGACCTCTAGCAACAATCCTATCAAAAAGCTCACCACCTTCACAAAGCTCCATGAGTAAATAAATTGCATCTTTATCCTCATAAACATCTTTATAACTCACAATATTAGGGTGCAAAGGCATGTGTCTCATGATAGCCACCTCTCTCCTCACATCTTCGACATCAATCTCCGCCCTTAGTCGGCTCTTCGAGATCTTCTTGCATGCGACTCTTTCTCCCGTTGTTATATCGTGGCATTCGTATGACACCCCAAACTCGCCCCTCCCGAGCTCTTTTCCTAACTTGTAACGTTGGAAAATGTCCTTTCCAGCTGTATCCCTGATGACACGAACCGGACGTATGAATCTTGGGGCTTGATGTCGTTTCGCGTGTTGGGGTCGCGATTCGTTGACATGGGGGTTTTGGGGTCTTCTTGTGGAGCTTGTGTTGGGAATAGACACACAACCCCCCATTGATGATGATGATGATGATTATGATGGTGATGCAATTAGGGTTTGTTTGGATGATGGATGGGGGGTGTAAAATCACCTTTAGGATTGGATGATAGAAATGTTTGGAGTTGATGGTGATTTGAGGTTGGATGGTTTAATTTGTGGTTCTTTAACATTAACAAGTCCCTAATTAATTCCGCAGATTTTGTAAATTAGAGGGGACACAAATTTTTACTTTTAAGGTTTAAGGGGTTGAATTGAATATCAAGGTTAAAGAAAAGGGTTCAATCGGGTCGGGTTAAAGATTGAGTGATTTTAGATTGAAAAGGAATAAAGGCTGAATGTGATTTTAGGATTGGTTTATTTTGGCATTTGGTTGTCTAACATAACTATTTAGATGTTTTTCCTTTTATTTATCATGTAATGCAAACGACGTAATGTAAATAAAATGTTGTAGTGCTTAGCAAAGTAAATCAAAGATCTTTTTTAACAAAGCAAATTAACTTGTAATTTCTCACAATCATTTTGTAACATATTCTTTTCAAATTATAAAAATAAAATTATAAAACAGAGTTTTTTAATAAATAAAAAAACATGTTTTTTTTTTATCAAAAACGTATTAAAAACACAAATTTATGAAATTTAAAGTTTTTTGTTTTAAGAAAATGACATTGTTTAAAAAATAACTTATATTGAAATAGAATGTTTTAAAAAAACATATTTTTAAAGCAATTTTTTTAAAAATGAAAGTTTTTAAGTGTTGTTATTCTTATATTAGTTAAAGTAGTTAGGGTAAGGTTCCTTTGTTAACCTTTGTTTATTGTAATATCCCGTTATACCTAATGTAGCAAACACTTATACCATAATTATACAGTGTAACTAACTTTTACATCATTAATATAATAATTTTTTCTCTACTTTCAAAATTTCCCTCCATTTTTAAAAAAAATCACTCTTTTTTTAAAACCTTCTTTAATTTTTTATATGATGTTTTTTTTTTTAAATTAATTACACCATTAAATAGATCATTTTAATATCTTTAATTTAAGTATATTCTTGCTATATCTTTTTTAATTTTTTTAACGTTCATTATGGACCAGTAGTTTTACCACTGTAACTCTAACTTACAATGGTGACGTGACCTTCTGTAAACCACTAAATGAGTTAATGAGTTATAGTAATAAACAATAGTTAACATTTGATCCCTATCCAAAGTAGTTAATCTTATGTAATTTAAATCATATTTTATTTCAAATTGTTACTAATAATTTCTATATACTGATTGCTAATTATCAACTTAATATTTTCATTCAACAGGTATGATACACGGGTTGTTAAACTAGCTTACCAACATAAAAAGTTACGAAACTAGCTGAACTAGCTATTTAACTACCCTAATGTAGAAGCGAAACAAAAAAACAAGGTGGAACCAAAATCAGTTTACAACCTATAATCAAAACTGTTAAAAAGCCTGGTTTAGACCGAACCGAAGAGTAGGGTTGATATCAGTTTATAAACCGCTCCGACAAAAGTCAGTTAAAACACAACCGAATCAAACCAAACTCGGTTTCAAAACTAACCACTTTCAAACCAATCCGATCAATACTCTTGTCAAAAATCAGTATCAAACCAAACCGGTTTAAATCAAACGTTTCACCAGACCCGAATCGATTTTAAGAAAAAGTTATTGGGCGACAAACTGACCCGCATCAAAAGCCCCAGTGCAGCAATCTGTTTAAATTTAAACTGATTAGCACACGATCCCGACAACCACAGATAAAGTTCCAAAAGGCAATAAAACAACCCACCCTTTGTATTACCAACGCGGGAAATTCCACGACGGCGACCACCATACCCACGGTGGCGCTTCCACTGGACACCCATTTCCCATAACATCACCACCACATCACCACCAAGGTATTTCATCGCCTTCAATTCCCTACATTACCGTAATACAATCTTGTTCAATTCAATAAAACTTCAAGAATCTAGTTTTAAAAACTTCAACTTTTGATCAAATTGATGGAATTTGTGTGTAGATTCTGCTTCACAAAGCTGAATTTGTCTAGAAATAAAAGATATCATGTGATTTGATTTCGTCTTGTTATCTGTTTGTAGGATCAGTTCTATATTTTGGAGAGATTAACATATATTTGACCAAATGTTGGATCTTTGAAGCTTCTTTTTGACCTTTTCAGTTTGATTTCTTCAAGTTTTCTTGTTTGAACCAACATTTAGTCTTTGGGTCAACCATATCATCTCATTTTCTTTCACATTGTTGTACTTAAACCTGTATTTTATGACCTTAACAGTTGAATTTGAATCACAGTGTTCATGATGGTGTGCATTAGGAATGACCCACAAGAACTTAACTTAGGATTACTCCAAATTAGTGACATGGGTCCTTGGGTTTCTAGATCAAGATTCAAGGCTTTCAAGGATGAAACTGAGGTTAAAGATGGTGAATTTGCTGTTACTTTGATGAAAGAGGAACTACTTGATTGCAATAACTGCACGTGGTTATCGATAAGTGGTGCATCGTCTCCATCTTCGTGTTGTAAAGATAATGATTTATTTGGTTACATGAATCTCAAGATAGATGCATGGTACATTTCATTATTATCTACACAATCACCAACATCTGATACAGTTTTAAGTACAAAAGTTGCATTCTTTGATGGCTCTAGAGTGAATCCTATCGAAGAGGCGTCTTTAGTTCTTCATCAAAGGAAAAAATCGGATGAAAGTACGGTTTTTCAGGAGATGTTAGAGGAAGAAGAGGTGGTTTTGTGGCTAACGAATGAGTTATATGATGATGGTTCAGAATGTCACGGTCAAACTTTGGAGAAAAGATCAAAGTCAAAGTTAACATATTTTACTGATAGCAGTGATGATCATGAACAATCCTTATTTTCTTCATCTTCTAGCTCTGATTACTCATCAGAAGTCATGGATTTGGAAGAAAGTGGTACTGATAAACTACTTTTTTGGCCACATAATTCAGCATCTGATTGGAGTTCAGAGACTCAATGGGATTACTTCATTATGTCCCCGCGAAAAGATACATACAGAGTTGGTAGTAATAATCTTTACCCAAAAGCCCATAATCAAGAACTGAATGCAGAACAAGGCTGCAACAGAAGGCGCGTGTTTGGAACACGCTATGATGTTTTTGATCTAAACAACAAACATGTAATGAATGACAATAAGAGGATAAACAATGAGGCTCATTATGTAGCTCTTGAAGACGCTAAGATTAGAACACCGGTTTTTTGGCCATCTAATTGTGCACCCGAATGGGATTTAGACGCAAAATGGGATCTTTTAACGATATCACCATGAAAAGATGTTTATTACAGATTTGGTAAGTCACCAAAGGCATGTTTAGATAGTCATGAAAAGATGAACATAAAGAAGGGTTGCAAGAGAAGAATGGAGTTTAGCAAGGACTCAAAACCGCCATCAAACATGATGAAAAGCATGGATGCAGTAGCCACAGAGCGAGCGGAGGTTGACTGTTTGACCAAACCGTCCGCGAGCAAGCATAAGATAGTGTTGGAAGATCTTCTGTTAGTAGATAAGCTAAATGCAGAGGGTGTGATTGAACAAGTGTTGGGACTTAATGAATTTGATGGACATGAAGGTATTGAATTTGAATTCAACAAAGATGATTTCTGTCCATGGTTTTGTTAACCCGACCCGATCAGACTCGGGTTGAACCGGCCTCTTCGTCGGTTCAGTAACCATGCATTAAACCATGTCCGGTTTGATGAAAACCGGGATTAAAAAGGTTTGCTTCTTATTATAGATTTATTTTGTATTATTTATTATATTAAATCTTTAAATTAAGTATGATGTTATCGGTTTATATAACTGCTTAAAGTGTGCATTGTGATCAAGATGACTGGTACAACATTTAAAAAAATGGTTCTCTTTTGTTCAAATTCCACAATTTGTGTTTTTTCAAACATTTGTGTGTTTGAGGTTTTTTGTTTTGACATAATAAGACTGTCCGTAACGTTAAAAAGTGCTTTTCCCACAAACAATCCCAATCAGCATGTCATATCAACTTTCCACTAACTTTCATCCATTCTTTCCACAATCAACTTTTACTCCCAACACCATCCTTCCCACAAACAACCATTAAAAATCCATAAAAAAATAAAGCAACACACATATTTGTGACGCCATGGAGCGCCCTTGGGAAACGGCGAGTGAAGGACGGATGGGTCTGCATAATGCAGCCCTTCCGAAAAGGCGGCACGGGCGGGGCGTTGTGAACAGTCTAAGAGTTGGGTAATGTTTCAAATAAAGTGCAATATATCATGTGAAGAGTCATAAACAGATATTTAACACTTGACTATATGTTGGAAGCTTCTTGATTTCTTTCTTTTTTATGTTCCTTAATGCACATATAATATGTTATCTTTTTTAGCTCGATTTGTTTATAAAGTTTGAGCTTGACTCGTGAGTAGTTTATTTTAACTCAAGCTTAGTTTGTTTATTATTTTATTAATTGATATACTTTCATTAATTATTAATTATTCAAAAAATCTTTAATTATAATTTTATATATAACATAAATATATATTTAACATACTAAATAAAATTTATATAAATAGTAAGCATGTATACTTCCGTGTGGTAGCTCAGGCTTGATAGTGAAGCTCAGGCTCGTTTATTAAACAAGCTTATGTATGAGGCTAGAGCTCATAGCTCGGTTCAATTTTTAACGAGCTGATCTCGAGTAGGATTCGGTTCTTATGGTTATCAAGTAGGAACTAGTTTGGGTAGTTGGGACTTGGGAACTAGTTTTTTGTGGATCACTACTTCATTGAACGAATCTATGTTGGGCTGCAGCCTGCAGCAGTTGCTCGGTCATTATGGGCCATATTGGGCCAAGCTAAAATCTTGTTTTTGCTTGTTTACCCATGGGTCATAAGCCCATTAGGCGATATAGAGATTTTACATCACTTTTGGAGGCTGTAATATGTTCTTTGTCCTTCACTTCCAACCACTAATAAGCATTCTATATAATATAAAGAACGCACTCACATATTTATAACGATCTGGTTGTGAATGCTCTAATGATGTATAACTGTAAGCCTGTAACTGTTATGATATCAATGAGATTTGAAATTTGAAATACTGATGATCTAGTGATCATTTACCAATAGCCTTTTGTTTTAATGGTATCTGGAGTTTATCCCCGCTAAAATGGTACATGTTCAAGTCCCATAAAATAAACATGGATTTTAGTTTACAGGTTCAAGTCGTTTAAATAAACGTAGGCATAATTTAACTTATGTCAAATTAGTCATACGCTTATGTGCTTACTTTTGGTAGCTTAGGGTGGGTTTAAAAGGGTGATTAAGAGGCTGCTTGATAACCTTATGCTAAACCATTAAAAAGTCTGATTGAGTTAGAAGTAGTCGTTGAATCATTCAGTTTGATTCTGAAACTTACCCATTATGAAACTACATAAAGGCTAATGATGTGACTTTTAAATGAACTAAACATACTATACATCTAATCGATTCAGAAGTAGTCTTTGATATAATTATTGAAAGTCTACAGAACAAACCTAGAATTTTTATTACAATTCGAGTTTGATGCATGAGATCACTACCGTTGAATATCGTTGACTTGTTTAACACGTTGGATCTATTTATTTTCCTAAAAAAACACATATTTAAAAACATTATTATAGGTGCAAAATGTATAATGAAACCCCATGGGTCCCCTGAGAATTAGTTTACCTCTAATATGATTACAAGTACGACTCTAACACATTAAATTTTAAATGTTTAGTTGAATTCTTCAACTATTTGATAGTTAAAAATATAAATAGTTGCCTTTAATATTCCATCAAGAAAATAATAATATTATCCCAAGATTTGTGGATTTCGTGTACACGTCTCCCTTTCATGGCAGCTTCATTCCTTTTATAAGGTAAATATAATACACGATTACACGGTTTGTGAATTTATTATCTTATATGTAAATTGTAATCATAGCTTCATAAATAAACATAATCCTCATGATTAACCTAATCAACAATTTAATTTTGAACAATAGCGTCGTGTTCCCAAGTTTTTTTTAAAAGAAATGAAAGGAACGACAGAAAAAGTAAAATAATTGTGTTTTAAAGTTCTTTTAACAGAGAACAATGGAAGAAAGTAAAAGAAATTGAAAGTAAACTTTTTAATAATCTTTATTCTTAGATGTTCTCATGAAATGAAAAAGAAAGTTTTTTTAGAATTTTTTTTAACATTTTACCAATCCAACCTAATTCATTTAAAAGATTAGAAGAGTAACAACATCATATTAGCTTTGAGATTGTTTTAACGTAAAAAAAAACATACGACAATTATCTCCCTCTAATTAAAAGTGGCTGGTTTGCTTTGTGACGATGAAAATGTTTATCCTTGTGTTACCTTCCTCAGACTCTATTAATAATTCTGTTACGAGTGAGACTTTACTAGATGATCAGTTTGTTTGTTAGTTACAAGTGGTTCACATTTGCTCATAAATCTTTATCTATCAAAAGAATACAATTTTAAATCATGGTACTTCACATAGTAAAGCAACCGAGCAACATATGATACATACAATAATGAAATGAAATTCTTATTATTACCAAACATTGTGAAGATCAAACAACACTAATCGGAATCGGACCATTATTTCTTGTCTTTCTTCTAGCCTTCAAAAGTTTCTTTACAACCCATGTTATAAAGAAAATAGTGTGAATGAACGCAAACAACAAGCACAAAAGCCACCATGCGAAACACATGATGTAAGTTGTAGGATTCACCCATGTATCCGGAGACATGTTGGCTGTCTCGCGTATGTACGAGACCGCCATGAAAAACATGATGCAAAGTGTCGTTAGATTGAGTACCCACAAACAAAACTTGTTCCTTAAAGGGATTCCACTTAGCAACACCACAAAAATCATCAAAGAAAACACCATGATAATCGTATTCTCGATCACAAAATCATTGAACGGTCCTATGTCTGGTTCGGTTTTAACTGCATTACCTAGAGGCCCGTCTCTTGAATTCGTGAACGTGCCTCCTGGTGGGTGTAGCCCAGAGTAGAACGCTGATGTTGCCACTACTATCGTTGCAAGCATCAAAATCCCACGTTGTTTCTCCAACCAGTTTCCGTTGTTGTTTAACGAATTATATTTGATTCGCGTTTGAAACAATTTAACATCTTTAGCTCTCGGAAAGTTGGCTTCCACAAGTAAAGTTCGGATTTCTAGTGCTTCAAAATCTCGCGGATAGTGATCAAGAACATCTAATGCTGTAAACCCATGTCCATTGACAACGGTTTCGTTTGTTTTGATATTTGATTTCTGAAGGAGATACTTCACAGTCTACACACAACAACAGGACCCAAAATTGTAATGATAGATTCAAGCATTGGAAAGTTGAGCTAATAAACAAGAAAGAAAGTTGCTACAAATGAAACTAGCCGCTTGCGAGTTATTTAAGATCGGGTTGCAGGATTCTTGAATCTAGACAAGCTTAAGCGAGTTTGAGCCTAAACTAGAGCTCATTTAATAAACAAGCTCGGGCCTGAGCTTAACTAGCTTAAGCCTAAATAAGGTTAATAATTGTATAAATATAATAACTTTTATTCTACAAAATTCAGCCTTTTCAAGTGTAAGGTTAATAACTTTGAGGGCGGACCTTGGAGCAACTGGTAAGGTTGCTGCTTTATGACCTTGAGGTCATGGGTTCTAGCCGTGGAAACAACCTCTTGCACAAAATTATGCAAGGAAATGTTGCGTACATCAGATCGCTTCGCGATCCGGCCCCTCCCCGGACCCTGCGCAAAACGGGAGCTACATGCACCGGGTACGCCCTTTTCAATTGTAAAAATTTATTGAAATAACTGCAAAAAAAATAATAAATAATAATAATTAAAACTAGTACCTGAACTTGCTTATGAACAGCAGCTAGGTGCAAGAGGGTGTTTCCATTAGAATCTGTCACCACTGCAAGCTCATCTTCATTCCACATTTCACACAACAATTTCAATGCTTCAAAACTATTATAATAAATGCATGTATGCAAAATAGTCTCCCCATTTTCTTGTAATTCTCTACCAACATCAGGTTTTGTTTGAATCAAGAGTTTTATAACCTCCAACTGTTCATTCTTGACAGCATAATAGAGAGGTGTTCTTCCATCTTGATCACGAAAACCGCATCCTTCAGCACCCGTAACCTGCAAAAGTTTACGAACAACCTCCACGTGGCCCGCGGCTGGGGCCACGTGAAGTGGGGTCCGCCTTGTGGAATCAAGGGACATGGCGAGTGTCGGTTTTTTAAGCAGGAGAAGCTTAACGATTTCAAGGTGGCCTCTCATGGCTGCAATGTGCAAAGGAGTTTCACTGAACCGAGTTAGTGTAACTCGGTCGAGAACGAGTTCGTCTTTCTCGAGCAATTCATTGAGGGCTTGTATGTTTCCTGTCAAGGATGCTTCAAACAGGTTTTTGTCCATTATTTTGATGGTTATTAAATTTCTGTAACAAAACACATCATATTTACATGTTTATATAGATGGATATTGTAAGATAGAAGTTGGGTTCTGGTTGGGATGTTTCTTTGACATAATTTCTTAATACCTTGGCTTTGTCAAAATGTTTTGAAGTCAACTCGATCTTATGTTGCTTAATGATATAGTTATCAATATTCGGGCTTATCATGCGAATTGATAAATTAATTACAATGATGATTTGACCACATAGGATTATGTATTTAATATAATGTTTAATAATGAAAAATTAACAATTCCTTGGGAACATGAAAGCACATGTATATGTATGTGTAGGTTAATTTTGATGGGTCAAAGCGGGTCACGAGTAATGAAAGCGGGTATCTTTGAATGAGTCGAATGGATCAAAGGAAGTTTAGTTATTTCCATTTTGTTGTTTTGTGGTGATGTCATGGAGACTACGGTTCATATTTTTACGGCATGTTTCTTGGCTAATGGTGTTTGGATGGGTATTGCCTCGTGGCTCAAACTTCCGCTGTTTTTCTTTTTCTCGGTGAAAGATATTTTGCAGGTTGCGAACAATCTGAATGTGCCTAACAGGAAAAAGTCTTTGGTTTTTGGTATTTGTGTGATAACGTGTTGGAAGATATGGATCACTAGGAACGAGGTTGTCTTCTCACAGGCTAATGCGAATGTTACCAAGATTGTGGCGGACATTAAATCCATAAGTTTCCTTTGGTATAATAGTCGTTCGAAGAAGGGTAGAATTTGTTGGAAAGATTGGTGTAATTTTGATATAACTTGATATGTTGGTTGTGTGGTTATCTCTTGCTTAGAGATATCCTTTTTTTGTTTGTTTATGAAGTTCACCTTTCAAAAAAAACATGACAACTAATTTATGTTAACTTGTCAATCAGTCATAAAAAGACTAGAACCCCTGACTTCAAGAAAAACCTCACAATTATGCCTTCAAACTACTTTACCATTAATCCGAAACCTCCATGTTCCTCTTACTAAATCTTATTTTCCTATTTTTATCTCTTGATATTAATATTAATTTAATCATCAATACTTGATTTAAGTCTCATTTAAAATAAAATGCTCTAGATTGAATAATATAATTTTTCTAGTTACATCTTTCCTTATGATATCAAAGGTGCGATGCCAAATGATAAACAAACAGATAAACCCAATTAACACAACATCTATTATTTGAAATAAAATCGTACAGTTACCATTAAAAAGATATAATCAACAATCACACACACACACACACTTATGAAATATAATAACATCAATGATGTTTAGCTCAACTGTTTAAGGTGAGGTACTCATGACATGTAAATAAGGAGATGTCATGGGTTCAAGTCTCACTCTGAGTAAAATACTTATAGTTGAGCCAGTGAATTTTCCTTCTAAGTGGGTTGGGGATGCGGTCCTGACTTGGAAATGGATAGATAAGCCCGACATTTATCATCCGAAGCATGGTCGTACATTTATCATCCGCAGCAAGGTCGTACATTTATTATTAAAAAAAAATGAAATATAATAAGATTAATTGTACACAAACTTTGAAGGTTCTAAGGGGCGGTAATCAACTAATTACCCTTATAGCCTTTATATATACACCCCCAACACCCTCCTTCTTCATCTCTTTCCTCTTAAATCACCTGCAACACTTTTCTTCATTCAATTCATCAATGGCCACCAATAATGGACTCACCACCACCACCGGAGGCCTGATCGTCAGCTTCGGCGAGATGTTAATCGACTTCGTCCCCACCGTCTCCGGCGTCTCCCTCGCCGAAGCTCCGGGCTTCCTCAAAGCCCCCGGCGGAGCTCCGGCCAACGTCGCCATCGCCGTTTCAAGGCTCGGTGGCAGATCGGCCTTCGTCGGAAAGTTAGGTGACGATGAGTTCGGCCACATGCTCGCCGGGATCCTGAAGGACAACGGCGTCTCTGGCGACGGAATCAACTTTGATAAAGGAGCACGGACGGCGTTGGCGTTCGTCACGCTGAAATCCGACGGTGATCGTGAGTTTATGTTCTACCGGAACCCTAGCGCCGATATGCTATTGACTCCTGATGAACTCAACCTTGAGCTCATTAGATCTGTACGTATTTCTTCCTCCTTACGCTCTCTGTTGCACCTCTGTTACACCTATACGTATAGTTGATTGTGTATGTATATGTCTGACGTCATTTCTGTTGAAACTGTGGTAGCGCGTTGGGATCACGCGCCTTCGTCTTGCTCGTTTCCACACGCGCCCACCCACCCATTTGGATTTTTAATAGGGATGTGGAAAAATATGGTTTGTTGACTTCTATGTGTTTAACGTGATTCGAGAAGAAATTAAAAGTGTGATGATATTGGTATTATTTTTTTAATTTTTTAGTTCAAGTTGGTGTTTTTTTTGTGATTTTAGTCTACTCATCGTTAGTGTATAATAATATAGGATTAATATTTTAAAGATAGTGCTTATTGAGATTTGAGAGAGACCCGTGAAAAGAATTTTAAAATGTGAAAATCTAGTTTGTGGATGTATTGGAGCAAACGATTAATTATTGTATTTTATGTCAAGTAATAAATGAATGAAAGAGTATATGATTTAATTATTTGGTTTGCATTTATAATTTCTTTAGAGTTATTTTTGATGAACTTGTGTTTGTTGTATATATGGTTATTATATGGAGTCAACAAAGTTTATTTATGGTCAAAATTTGTAAAGAATCTTGAAGGGAAATGGATATTTGATATAATTAATTAATTCGTATGGGTTAATCTATTTGCACATAAGATTTTTTTTTCTCTATGATTTTTTAATATATGCAGGCGCATTTATTTTTATCTGACATTTCCATATGAATTCACACCCTAAAACTAGAAATTATATTAGTTTGTGAAAAAAATTCTATTAAGGTTTAATTAAGTAAGAATAGAGCAGTAATGAAGAAAGTTTTTTTCATGGTCCCTAAAGTTTTTTGTAATACTTTTTTTCAACAAAAATATTTTTACTTCTAAGTACCATCTAGTTCTCTAGAAAAAAGAATAATAGCGAGGATCACAGGTATAGATCTGAAGGGCGTGGCACTTTATATAATAGTTAAGACTTAAGAGGCGGTGCGTTTCCCTGGAATCTGTGAAAGCAGGACGTGAGTGGTCTTTCGCGAGTGAATCTATCCAGATGACCGGACTTATGTTCGTTAAAGAAATATAATACTTATGAGGGTAGATCTTTTTTTTTCGTTGAAAAAAGCTTAAGAGGGTAGGTATGATGCTGTATATATATATACTATGTTAGTCCCCGTGTATTATACGGATTGAATAAATAAAATACTAAATAATTAGTAACAAAAATTTATGCATTATAAAATCACGCTTGAAGATGTATAAATACTTATTTTAAGTAAATAAATAATTATGTATTTTTTCTTAAACTTTTGTTTTACCAAAAATTTTGATTTTTATATCAAAAAGTTGTGAATTTAAATATTTTGTTTTATGAAAAATGATTTTTTTTAAAGTTTGTTGTATTCAGTATTTTATAAAATTTTTGTTTTTAAAAAGTATTTTTTAATAAAAATAGGTTTTAATTAATTAAATTATATATTTTTTTAAATTTGAAAATGGTATGAGTAATATTCTTAGTATTCAATATTATTTATTAATAATATAGATAAATGATAAAAGAGGTATAATGACGCTCACAATTATTTCACGTTTATTTTAGTTTTTCTATAGATAGATAGGTATGCTAAAAACCTATTAATTAAACAGATTATAGTTAGTAATAAACAAGAAGAGTTACAATATAATATTTTAATATAAAATATAATTAAAATTATATATACGTAATAGTTCAACAAAACAATTATACTATTTTGACCACCTTATATAAGCATATTCATTTTTAAACATACGTTTAAGATATTAAAAAAATAATTTTTAATATAAATCTTATTTTTTAAAACTCTGGTTTGTAATTATTCTTGTTGTTTTAGTAAGACAATTTATAAAAAATTTTAGATGTATATAGTTTTTTTTAAAGCAAAACGATTTAAAATATTTTGTTTAAAAATGTTTAGTGTTTTAGAAAATTTCGTATATTTTTAGTTTTTTATTATTTGTACTTTAATTAAAAGATGTGATTTATAATTTCTTTAATAAAATGTATTTTTAAAACAGATAATTTGATTTAAAAAAATCTATATAAGAAAGAGAAATATAGCAATTAATAAAATTCATTTTAATAAGAGAGAGAAATTTGTATGAGTATTTAAATTACTATAATACCCTTTTAGAGGGAAAACTAATAGTGTGGATGTCTAGAAAAATGACAAGTGGTAAAATAGTGGGTTAAGAGGATGACAAGTGGCAAAAGAAACCTTGTTTTATTAGATACTATATATTACGAGTAATGATGGATTTTAACTAACTTTAACCCAAATGCTGAGAAAATGTTAACCTTGTTGGTCAACCAATGTTCTAAATTGTACTTTTAGAACCTCAACCAAAAAAACAGTATTTATTTTTGGTTCTATATCGATATTGTTCTTGATCATCACTTCATAATGATATAATATTTAAGCACTCTTGAGTAAACACATTTTTATGGAAAGTTAAACTTTGTCCTTCTAGCTTTCATCACTTCTCTACCAATTATCCTTCTACTCAC
>BJCN01338860.1:1878-12346 GCA_018326445.1 Flaveria brownii
ATTATGTTATTGCATCTTATTGTTGTATTCTTTGACAACTTTCGATGGCCAAAAGCAGATAAGAAGCTAAATACCTTGTTTTTAGTTTCTAAGAAAGCTAAACACAAAGATTATAGATTGACGTTTGGGGAGCTCGAGTCAGCAAACAGTTTGTTTGAAGTTTTTAAACAATTCATAAACTTGAATAGACTTCAAGATTCTCATAATCATTGTGGTTTGAGTGAAATCCTAGAAATTTTGACTTCATTTATGATTTTTACCATTGCTTTACCAATGTTTTAGTTCAATTTTTATTTTTTTTTATTTTTTGTTGTTGTTTACTATTGATCTTTTTGAGTCAAAGAATCAATGGACACCTTTTAAGATATTAGGACAGATTGAAATCACTTGCAAAACTTGTGATCTCATCAAGGCAATTCATCTGCATTATCATTTTTCTTGTCAGAATCAAGTTAAAGTGCTACAGTCTAATCCTATAAAGTATAAGCTCATGGCCCATTTTTCTGGTTGATCTTTAGTTCATGTGACCAAATCACCGAAAGGCTTTTTTCCTGAATGACATGATAACACATGAATCTTGGAGGATTATTTATATGAATAGTTTTCTTTTACTGCACACACGTCTATGTGTTTACTTGCATGTATCTTTTTAAACTCTTGTGTGTTTTTTATTTAATCATATATTCATATTTATCCGTACTTAAAGTGGTCAGCGGATCAAGACCCGCAAACGGAATATTGCAGCCCCTCTGGACCCTGCAGCATTTGCTGATGCAGTGGTCCAAATTTACTTGGATAATGACGGTGATCTGGTACTATTATATTAACTCTCATCAACAATATTATGTGTTCTCATCATCTTATCATCCTCTCATCCTCTCATCCTCATGCTATAGTTACACCATACCAACATCAACATCATCAAACATCTTTCCATTTGCAGGAACTAATTGCTAAGAGCATCGAGTCTTCAGACCTTAACTTCAACAGATATGGTGACACATTCTTTGAGGCAAGAATCTTGCACCATTTCTTTCTTTCTAATCTACTTTTCTCAAGTTATTCAACTATAAATTTGAACTTTTTTTTTTTTACATTTTTTCAGGTTGTCTTCACTGGAGGGCGTACGCAACCTGGAACAACTAAACCTGATGAGGGGGAACGCCACCCGTACTCTGTACTAGACTGTGAAGCCAAACGTGAACTGATTTTGCCGTCTGTAATCTACATACAAAAGATTTTGAGGCGAAGGCCTTTTCTCATCAAGAATCTTGAAAATGTTATGCGAAGATTCCTCCAGTCCCTTGAGTTTTTCGAGGAAAATGAAAGAAATAAACTGGCAATTTTCACAGCACTTGCCTTTTCTCAGAAGCTCTCTGGTTTGCCACCAGAGACCGTCTTCCAGCCACTTCTTAAGGATAACCTAGTTGGAAAAGGGCTGGTTCTCACATTTATAACAGATTTCTTCAAGGAATATCTGATTGATAACAGCCTTGATGATCTCATTTCCATTTTGAAACGCGGCAAAATGGAGGACAATTTGCTTGATTTCTTTCCGTCTGGGAAACGATCTGCAGAAGCTTTCTCTGAGCATTTCACGTATGTTCAAGTTTGTCTTTATCTATTCATGTTGCATTAGAGTTCATGTTTGTATTTATCTGTTAAATGTTTCATTACTTCAAGATTTGTCTTTAACTGTTAATGTTGCATTAGTTGAAGTTTGTCTTTCACTGTTCATGTTGCATTATTTACAAGTTGTAAGAAATTATATGTGATGTTAAAACTGCAGCAAAGCAGGGCTTGTGCCTTTGGTTGAATATAATGACAAGAAGATCTTTGAGGTGAAAGTGAAGGAAATGAAATCTGCCTTAACAACTCAGATATCAGAAGAAGCTGATATTTCAGAAGTGATAGAAACAGTGAAACAACATGTCAAAGAAGCTAAATTGCCCGATATCGAGGTTGTGAGGATCCTTTGGGATGTTTTGATGGAGGCTGTTCAATGGTCAGGGAAGAACCAACAACAGAATGCTAATTTGGCTCTCCGCCAGGTAATCCAATCTCAATACCTTCTATTCTTACAAGATTTTGCATAAAAAAAGAAGTAAGCATGCTTTTTTTTTGTGCAGGTAAAAACATGGGCAAAGTTATTGAACACATTCTGCACAAGTGGAAAGCTCGAGTTAGAACTGCTTTACAAGGTTCAAGTTCAGTGTTATGAAGATACGAAGTTAATGAAGTTGTTCCCTGAAGTTGTGAGGTCCCTTTATGACCAAGATGTTCTTGCTGAAGACACTATTCTTCATTGGTTTGCTAAAGGAACCAACCCAAAAGGAAGGTGTGTAAGTTTAATAGTTTTATGCAAAGTCATTTGAGTTCAGTTGTAAGAAATATCACGGTAAAGAACAAAAAACATGAATTTAGTGATCCTGAACATGTACTTTGTTTTTTGATGGTGCAGGCAAAGCTTTGTGAAGGCGTTGGAGCCATTTGTGAAGTGGCTGGAAGAGGCGGAAGAAGAGGAATAGACAGGATCTTCTATTTGCTTAACGTTTCTTCTTTCTGAGCGTTGAAACTTGAAATTTTCTTTGTACTTTTAATCTTGTTTTAACTGCTGTCATTTGTCAAAAAGTTTATGATGTTGGATTGATTTTAATAATGTGTGTTTGTTAATGTTGACTTATTCTAAGAGCACATGATTGAGGGCGGGCCTTGGCGCAGCGGTAAAAGCTGTTCCTAAGGGACCGAAGGTCTCAGGTTCGATCCGTGGAAACGGCCTCCCCACAAAATGTGGGGGAAAGACCGCGTACATCTTCCCTTAAATGGGACGGACCCTCCCTGGACCCTGCGAAAACGTGGGAGCTCTTTGCAGCACCAGGTACGCCCTTTTATTCTAAGAGCACATGATTAGCTTGGTAGTTGAATTAGGCAAGTTTAACCCTAAATGAGCTGAAATTAGAATGGTATCAGGGATCCTAGAGCCCATGACTGTAGGTGGTCTGGTGAGTGGTTGAGCTGTTGCCATATTTGGCTCGGTCTGATATCTTCTGGTTCATCAAGCTAACTCTCTTTTCTCGCTCGTTGAGCTGGTTAATCAACATAATATTTGCATACATGGATGCATAATTTACTAATAATTCGCATTGTATTATATGTGCGCATTCAGTGTGTTAGTCTGTATATCAAATTGTAAATGTGGTTTACTCCATCTGCATCTCACATTCAATACAAAGTTAGGACAGCTTTGTTAAAACAGAAGCTGCAATGCTCTAACAAGAAGATCAAGATCTCAGCTCGTAGGCGGTTAGGTATTCAAACTCTGTTTTAGCATTGACATGTGAAGTTTTTGCTCCACAATCTTGAACAAACTTGAATAGATATCATGATATCAGAACTAGTTATCAAGATCAATGAGTTGGACTTTATAGACGTAAAGGTGTTATGAAAGCTCATCTTTCTCATAACATTGGCATGTCTTTGTTGTCCATTGATTTAAAATATCCGGAGTAAGAATGTGGCTCAAAACCCCCGTTAATTAGTAACATCTTGTGTTTTTCGGAGATTGTTTCATAACATAAACAGTAAATGCTTCTATTACATTGTTCAGATGTCATATATTTGAGCACATGAATCTAGTGAAACTTTGAAAGAAGCTAAGATCAAGCGAAACTTGTTGAAAAGGATTTGATGGTAGTTTTTTTTAATTATCTCATCGAGAGGTTTGATCTAATTGAAGATAAAGAATACATGAATTATGATAAAATGAGTCGTGTATTTTAATAATAATAATTTTCTTTCTTGTATTTCTATTATTTTGAACGATTAATGTATTATAATCTATTATAATGTTACACATTTGAAATTCTTTCAAAGATAAATTCAACGAAAAATATAACTATGTTCCTTGTTTTACTTGAAAATAAAAAAAAAATAATAAATAAATTTATCTAATTGTTATTTTTCAGTTATCCTAAAACAAGTAAAAAGAGAAAAGTGTTAAAACGTCAGTTTGATCAAAATTTTATTTTAAAATATTCTTTTGACTTTTTCATTTCATAAAAATCTTTATAGACGTGTGTTCTAACATCAAGTACTTAGCTGACCGTCCGTGTTGGTATGTTGTCACTTTAAGCCATATGTCATGGGGTTCATGTCATGAGCGCACATCTAGGCGCTTTAGCCCGTGTTTTGTGTTTTTTTGTCCGTGTTTTGGGGTCGGTCACCATGTTTTAACGTCTCCCACCCTTGTTTTGGACTTTTCCGTATGTATTTTTGAGTTCGGTTGCCCGTAAAACCAAGAGGGCCATTGACTTTGTTTTGAGACTAACTATGTTTGGAAATATTTTATGAAATGAAAAAATCACGGACAAGATAGTAAAACGAACGTCATACCGGTTTGACCAGTTAGATAGTATATAAGAAGCACATTAAAATTATAATTATTTAAAATCATATATAAAAAAACCGATTTCACTGGTTCAACGTTACAATGGTTTTAAACATCTAACCGGCCCAGATTGAAGCGCGGTTCCCTATCTAACCGGCCGAAAAATGATCACGAGAACTCGAAAAGGTAACCTTTTGTAAAATTTCGCAAATAAAATCTCTAAGTCGCATACAATCCTTAGCCTTCAACGTTCGGTCATCTTGTTTACAAAACCCCAACGACCTTCATCAAATCGCCATTAACGAAACCTCAAGAACACCTGCAATTTCGAATCTTTCATCATTTCAATTTGGAGTAATTCATCAAACTATTCAATCGTTTCAAGGTCAGTTTCCTACCGATTCTTTCTTCCGTGAAACACCTGATTTTGCCATTACACTCTTCATCCATCAGTTACATTTCCTGTGTGCATTAAGTTATAGTTTCTGGGGTCTAATTACAAGAAATTAACCACAGTATTGTTTATGAATTCACTTTTTGCAGTTGATTAGTGTAGTAATTGATGTCTAGTTCACCGATTCATGGTGGTTGGGTGTTTCCACCATTATCAAGCTTTACTCCCAACCGTTTAGGCACTCATTACACTACCTTCAGTAGGCGTAATTGCCGACGATTTAGACGTCGAAAGGCGTACCCTTTGACCACCAGTTGCTTGAGTCACAGGGCTGTGAGCCCTGTGACTATTGCAGCCAGTGACCACAGTTATGGGAGTAAGCAGGTGATCAGTGTGGATTCACGGATATATGATTACTTGCTCGCCAATGTTAGAGAACCAGCGGTGAGATCTCGTGGTTTGTTCGAGT
The DNA here is from genome assembly GCA_018326445.1 of Flaveria brownii. Taxonomy (NCBI): domain Eukaryota; kingdom Viridiplantae; phylum Streptophyta; class Magnoliopsida; order Asterales; family Asteraceae; genus Flaveria; species Flaveria brownii. The sequence continues at coordinate 7,129 of BJCN01338860.1, forward strand.
ATTCTGCTGAATGTTTAGTTGGTTGATTGAGTGTGAGTGAAAGAAGAAGAATTTGTATGGTTTGCAGGTTCTGAGAGAGCTTAGAGAGGAGACTGCAACGATGCGTGGGAGTCAAATGCAGGTATGTTGGTTCTGTTTATAGATTCTTTCTGTGACATTAGATCTTACCTTGGTTTTTCAAAAGTGCGCGTGAAGTGTGAGGGGATCGGAAAAATGCCTGAAGGCCTTGAGGCGGTGCTTCATGTACATGTGGGTCAAAATTGGTCTTTTGTTTTAAAAATGCACAAGGCGCGTGCCTAGGCGTCGCCTTGTGAACTCACTTCAAAAGCCTAATTTTCAGGCACTCAGGCGTGTTTACAGGTCAAGTATTGGCCAAATTCTGGCAAAAAATCATCTGACCATGTCTGAAATAATTACACTAGCTCTAAACAAGCTTGAAATCAACCTAAAACAGCCTAAACTAGCTCATAACAAGCCCAAAACATGTCTAAAGCCCCTAAAAATGGTATTTTTATACTATGTAACACGCTTAAAAAAGCTCTCGCTTATTAAGTGCCTCACGCCTAGGTCTAAGACTTACCCTTTGTGCCTCCGACAACTATGAATTGGTCATGTATAAGGCCTGGAGGAGGGTGGTATGTAAAGGTGATAAAAATGATGAAGAGATTATGACTGTTTATTTGATTAAAAGGTGATAGGTAAAAGAGATCAATTTCGAGAGATGCAATTTTAGTTGTATATAGAGCAACACCTCACGTACGTGAGGCTCTCATATAACTCCTCGCGCCTTCGCTTTTGGGGCCTAAATGACTTGCACTTTTTTAAACCATGGATCTCAAATCTCATTTTTATGGCCTCTCACCAGGCATCCCCTGATCAAGCACAACTACTTGCAATGCTTGTCCAGATTCTTGGGGCACAGAGATGCATAGAAGTTGGAGTCTACACGGTATGTACTTTAACATAATACATGTTCACTCGTTATTAAATTAAGCTTATTTTCTCCTTAGAGACATGGGTGTTTGAGTATATTAGCTGATTTTAAAGAACTTGTACCCACCTATCACTTATTAATTGTCATTCAGGGGTACTCATCTTTGGCTGTTGCTCTAGTCCTGCCAAATTCAGGGATCCTAGTTGCTTGCGAGAGAGACAAGAACTCACTCGAGGTTGCAAAGAGGTACTATGAACGAGCGGGTGTTTCACACAAGGTAACGTACTAACATGTCTTTCTTTTCACATATTTAAAGAATTATATTGTTTTTATTTATACCTTATGTTAATGTTTCAGATATTTGATTGAATATTAGGTGGATGCAAGACTTGGACTAGCCGTGGATACTCTACAATCGATGATAGAAAACGGGGAAGGTTGCAGGTGAATTTTTTTAAACTATAAATAGTATTTTTTTTTTGTATCTGTGAGAACCTAACACCATTGTGAGGCCACATAACCCTAGCTTACAGTGGCTTTTAAGAGGATGCCTTACATTTTTAGCACTGAGATGTTTTGATCATCCAACACCATTGTTATTTAGCATATTAATGTCTTATTCTATTAACAAATGAAGCTTGGTGGAGTGTAATTACATTTTTGCTCTCGTTTCTGCAGCTATGATTTTGCTTTTGTTGATGCTGACAAAAGAATGTATCGGGAATACTTCGAATTGCTGCTAAAACTGGTTAGAAACATAATACGATTATATGGTGTTTTGGAATGTGATCTTAAGATTTACGTGTTTGATTTTGAAGGTGAGAACTGGTGGTGTTATAGTAATCGATAATGTGCTTTGGCATGGAAAAGTTGCTGACCCACTGGTAAACAAGCATGGTTGCACAATGTGAATCTATTTGAAGTTCAAGAAGATAACAGGTTCCTTCTATTTACAGGTTGATGACAAAAAAACCGAGAGCATAAGAAATTTTAATAGAGCTTTAATGGACGACGCCCGTGTTAGCATTAGTATGGTATGTCTTCACACTTACACACGGCACTCATGAACATTCTTCTAGAGATGGGTTGATTTGATTAACTTTTTTGAAGGTTTACTTGGGTTTACTCAAATTATAAACAGGTTAAATGAGTTACTCTTATGAAAAACATACATATTACTTCTTTCTTTGCGTATCAATTTTTTTTTTTTTGAGACCAAGACGGTTAACCATGAAAATGTAGCAGTTTTAGTGTTTTACCGGCTTAGCCTCTCTGCCTTGGGGCTTGGCCTACAAAATAAAGTTTTGTGGGTTAAGTTTTTTATTAACCGTGTTAACATGCTGACCAATACAAACTTTGGATCAATCTCATTAACGGATTTAATGGAATTTTGTTGCTAGGTACCAGTTGGTGATGGAATGACAATATGTCGCAAGAGGTGATTTCTTCACATGCTTAATAACAGTCATCAAATCTCAAAGGATCCTTGGCTTAAGGCAGATGCATCTGTTGAAATTCTGTTGTCTCCAGCAAATTCATAGGTCATCCGGTGTATTTACAAGTAACTGAATGTGCTTCAGTTTGGGGGTGACCAAAGTCGGTTAAACGTGAAAAAAGCAAACTTGCTGTATATGACATCACGGAATACCTGTGGTTTAAAGAGGTCTTGCAGTCCAGGAATGGGAGCTGGTCATAAAACCTGACTAGAAACATTGTAATGTTTTTAACAAGTTGTATTGACTAGTAAAACCGACCCATCTTTTGTTAACCATCAGTTTTTGTAACTAATTACTCTATAGCATGACAAAAGGAGTCTCGAGGCATATGAGTTCAAATGAAAGAAATAATTTCTACCCTCAGGGATCATTATGAACATTGTGAAGTACAAGCTGAGCATTGTGCAACATGGCATTGATCTCCTCATTTGAAGCATCAAGGAATCGAAGTTCCTTGATTTCATCCTGCCACTTCTCCATTTGTTCCTTGTGTATCCTGTGGGCATGAAGTTTCATTACATTTAAAGAACAATGTTATATGTTTGACTTTAATCAAATTACATTCTCCAACTTACGTTATCACGCGTTCTTCAAATTCAGCACTCAATTCTCTGAAGTACGATTTTCCAGATTCAAGAAGTTCAGACACCTTCACAATAGAACAAAAACATACTTCTAAAGTTCATGTAGGTGGAGATGGACTCAATGCATACATTTAAAGATGGGAAAACTGCTAGTCTCCACATTATATTGGATGATTAGAATTTTGATATGATTAACCTCCAACATGATTACCTGCTGAGTAAAGTTATCAATCTTTTCAAGAATTTGATTCATATAAACCTCCATTTGGTCAGATACAGGCGGATTTGCTTCAGCATCTTCTTCTGCAACCTCTACTATTACTCCTTCTGTCACTGTTACCTTCTCTTCAACCTGAAAATTGAATAACATATACATAGTATCTAGCAGCAAATAATACATCTTCTTTTGCTTTGGTAAATAATGGAAGTAATCAAAATTAAGATTGAAGAAGACGTACAACTTTGGTGCGTTTCCTCGTGGATTCTGTCCTTTCAATTTCCATTTAAAATGTATCTCAAAGACTGGATATCCACAGTATAAAATATAAATAGAGACCAGAAACATATGAACTCATGAGCAATAAAAGATAACATAAAAGGAAGCAAGCAGTAACATATTACAATTAAAATTCATCAAGTTCTGCATACAAATTTACAAAAAGAACAAAGAAATCAAAGCCAAGATTACAAAATATGTTTTACAACAGCATGAAATGAAGGTAAAAATGGAGATATCAAGCATGGAAAATTGACATTAGCCACACAAATCAAACATATGCATTTTTCACTAGAATCCACCTCTAAGACGAATTTAGGGATTTATTATAAGAAAACTTAGAACCTCTAGCTCATTGAAGACTAATTACTATGAATGTAACCTTGGTAGATGATTCCGTAATGGTTACTCTGATTCCATGTAACACAATGACAGACAAAACATTCCATTGGTACCCACAGCTGTGATCATTCAACATGTAAACTTAAATGAGTAATTAAGAGCTCAACTCTACCAAATTCACATCTACTCGAATCTGCATCAAACACTGAGCATTATTTCTGATTGGACATTTAGTTTTTTAATATCATTCAGATCTTCCATCAACAGTTAACTTCTGATCCGTCTAGAAATTTACACCAGAGATCAATCTACAAGCATTACATCACAATACACCGCATGACAAACTGACAATTATTTCTGATTCAATCAACATTTGATTGTTTTTGAAACTTTCGGACCTTCGATCAACAACTAACTTCTATCCGTTTAGAATTTTACACACCAGAAATCAATATATAAACGAGCATTAAATCTGAATACGCATAGAATATGTATAAAACGAATCTCATATATTTCACTACATACGTAGAAATCATGAGAAGCTACTGGAAGCAACGATTCCGGTGAGTGACATGAAGAAAATTAACGAGCATAGCATACGTCAACATAAACAGTATGAGAATGACGATGATTCATCTTCAATCAGAGAGCATATCAGTATAATGACTATGGCGAAAGTAGAACTTATGATTTACCTCTGAGAATTGACAATTTGAAGCCAAGTTGAGACAATGAGCTTCGAGTGAGAGTTGATTGGTACTCGCATCCTTATTTAGGTTATTTACCGAATATTTTATTCTTTTTCAAATTTTTTGATATTTAACATTTTATATTATACTAGTTTTAGTTACCTGTATATTATACGGGAGGTGAAAAAGTAATTATTAAAATAACATAAAAATATAAATAAAACTAAATGTATTACACGGGTTGAAAAACTAAAATTGATTAGTTGTTGATTGTTATTTATATAATAATAACTTTACTAAACCTGTGTATTACACGGGCTAAAAAATAAAATATTAATTATGATAAAAATTTATGAAGTATAAAATGATATTTTAAAATAAGATATGATTAAAATTACATATGAGTAATAATTATAAACAATAATTTTAATTTTTATTTCCAAAAAAATTAACCATATTTTCCAACAAACCGTATTAAAATTATCATTTTTAAAAGTTTCATATTATAACTCATAATTTTAATTATTTTTAATTTATAAAGAAGTTTACTTTTTAGAAAACATCAATTTTAAGATATTTCATATTTTTTAAAATGTTTGATGTTTTAGAGAAACTCTTATTTTATAAAAACTAGGTTTATTCTCTCCGCGCTTCGCGGCGGGAATAAAATCCGTCAA
>BJCN01338882.1:351-13368 GCA_018326445.1 Flaveria brownii
AACACCCATCGTTGCTCTATTCACCGAAAATGAGGGTGAATATATAGGTCTCTCACCCTACCTTACCTCTCAAGGCATCTCTCACTGTACTATACCACACCACCCCACACGCCGGAACAAAACGGTGTCATCGAACGGCGTCATCGCCATGTCGTTGAAACCAGTCTTGCTCTACTACACCATGCTTAACTCCCATAACATTTTTGGTCTCATGCCTTTCAAACCGCCACCATGCTCAACTCCCATAACATTTTTGGTCTCATTCCTTTCAAACCGCCACTTACCTCATAAATTGGTTGCTTACATCCATCCTTGAAATCAAATCACCCTATGACATATTGTTCAACACCCCATCATCATATTCCAAGATAAAACCTTTTGAATTTGCGTTTGTTATCCTTGGCTCCGACCCTACACCACGTCCAAGTTACAGTCACGGTCTAAATCCTGCATTTTTCTTGGGTATTCCTCCTCAAAGTCCACCTACAAATGCTTTGATCTAGCCAAAAATAAACTCTACCACTCTCACCATATTGAATTCATTCAACACATCTTTCCTTCCGACACAAAAACTATTCTAGTACCTCCTGTGTCCTTCGAGTTATTTCTTTCCAACTCATCTCATTCTACAACCAATTCCACCCCATCATCTCCACCACCTTCCCACATCCAACCAAGACCATAATCTCCAGCCGAACCCACAGCCTTGGCTCCTAGTTTCCCAACCAAGACACCAGTCTCTAACACCTTCGCTCCACCCGCCCCTAATTCCCCCGTCATCACCTCTCCACCTCAAGCTGACCCACATCCAGAACATCCTCCCTCATCGTCAATGACCATCTCCATTGGTCCCACCACTCACACCGAACAATCACCCACAGCCACCTCCTCCGCTAGCGAACATGATTCACCTCCACCAACCACTAACTGTTGTCAACTCAAACCAATCCCAAGTATTATAATCCTAACTTTGTCAATACCATAACACATCACCCGCTTCCCAACTCTATTGAACCCTCCACCCACACCCACGCCATGGAGGACCCAACCTGGCGACAAGCAATGCACCGTGAATACAACGCTCTCCTCCAAAACCAAACGTAGGAGCTTGTACCACCCACCACCTAAAACCCGATCGGTTGTAAGTGGGTATTCCAAATCAAACGAAACCCTGATGGCACAATCGACAAATATAAAGCATGCCTAGTTGCCAAAGGATTTCATCAATAGTACTGTAAGGACTATTTTGATACCTTTAATCCGGTGAAGAAACCAGTCACTATTCATACGGTTATCTCCACTGCTCTCTCTCGTCGGTGGTCCTTACGCCAACTAGATGTCAACAATGTATTTCTTCATGGAACCTTACATGAAGAAGTGTATATGGTCCAACCACCCGGCTTTGCAAATCTAGACCATCATACTTACATTTACAAACTAAAGAACTCCCTCTATGGTCTTAAACAGGCCCCACGACCTAGTACACCGAACTCACCACTTTTCTTCACAACTTTGGTTTTAAAAAATGTCTATCTGACGCTTCCCTCTTTGTCTACAATCAAACGGTAGCATTGCCTACTTACTTGTCTACATTGATGACATTGTTCTCACCGGTAATACCAACTTGTTCTTGGACGCCTTTGTTCAAGCTCTTGGACACAAGTTTTCTATCAAAGATATTGGTCATTTCATCATTTCTTGGGCATTAAGGTCATTCCCACTCCTCATGGCCTATTCATTTTCGAACACAGACACATCCAAGATATTCTCACCACCTTCAAAATAGACTGTGCCAAGGAAGTACTCACACCCCATAGCACCTCCGAACCTCTCAAATTCACCGACACCTAGCCCGCCATTGAACCCACTACATACCGCCAACTTGTTGGTACCCTTCAATATCTTGCTTTCACCCGACCTGATATATCCTTTGCTATTAATAAACTCTCCCAATTCATGCATTCTCCGAAGCAGTCATAGTGGCAAGCTCTCAAAAGAGTCCTCTGATATTTAAATGGAACGGTGCACTATGGTTTGTTCTTAAATTGCCACTCCCAACTAGACTTAAAAGCTTTCTCCAATTCCGACTGGGGTGGCATACATGATGGGGGACAATCCACTACCGCCTACTTACTATACCTTGGATCCAACCTCATCTCATGGCGGTCATCAAAACAAAAAACTATCTCGCGCTCCTCTACGGAGGCTGAGCATAAAGCCATTGCAAATGCCGCTACAAAGCTGCATGGCTCAAGAATCTACTTGTTGAACTCGGGATCAAACACACCGTGCCCCTCACCTTATTTTGCGATAATACCGGTTCCACCTACCTTTGTGCAAACTCGGTTTACCACTCCCGCATGAAACACGTTGCACTGGATTATCACTTTGTCAGGGAACAAGTCACGGTCGATCGTCTACACGTCTTGCACATCAGCTCTGAAGACCAACTTGCTGACATGCTCACCAAACCATTATCCCGCGCCCCATTTCTACGAAACCGATCCAAGATTGGCGTATCCAACGGATCCTCCATCTTGCAGGGGCGTATGAGGCAGGATGTAAGTCAAGGTAAATAAAATGGAATGTATTACCAAGGACGTAATTCAAGGGAAATAAAATGGAATGTATTAACAATAAATATAGTATTCTACTCATACTTAACTTAAGAGTATATTTCACTCCTGTAGAGATGCTTTCTCTCTTTATTGTATTACCTATATAAGGCACTTGTATCATGCACTGTAAAGCAATACAAAATATAATAAAGCATTCCACTTGTCTCTTTAAATTGTTTGTGAGGAAAAGTCGTTTCATTTACATATTATATAAGTATCATGTTGGAAGGATTTCTTCAATGAAATGGTGTTTGTAAAAGGATATTAAAATCGTTTGCCAAACTTGATGTAAATATTATATTTAAAAGTTTTATTAGATGAAAATAAAATATATTTAAAAGTAATTATAGTATTAAAATCATAGCAGTTTAAAGAGTTGTACCATTATGCTTGGAGAACTTGTACCCTGCTTAGTTTTGATAAAAAAATTATATCAAAATATAAATAAAAATAAACACATCACAACAATATATATAAAATAATGCATCATTGTTTAAAATTTTACGTGAAAAACGAAATATGTTCAAAAGCAGCAATAATATTAAAATAATATTAATAGTAAGAGTTGTACTTATTTCTCAAAGACTTGCCTACTCATTATTACTTATCACTAAATACTAGTATTAAACCCTCTGAATAGGGGTAGGGGTAACACACTAAGTAGCACTAATGATAAACCACTGTAGAGACTACCAACATAAGAAATATTGTATTTAACAAGAAATTTAAATGAAAAAATACAAACGAATGAAAAGTAGATGTAAAAACATTAAACCACGCACCCGAAACGTAAAACATATAAAACAATAAGTAAGTTGATCTAGTACCAGCGCATTGCGATGGGGCCATTAAATAGGTAAAAATAAACGTAAAAACTTTAAACCACACACGCACGCTACAACATATTAACTCGCAAAATTTAGACCGAAATGTCAAACGAAAAGTTTTTTAAATTCGAAGAGTATATGGGACCAAAGATAAAGTAAAACATGTTGGGGATACGTATTTAAGATATAAAAATATTGGGTTAATATAAAAATGTTTAAAACTTTTTTTTAAAAAAAGTAGCTGCAAGACCACAAAATGGTGTGAGAAAACTAAAAGCCATTATTTTAAGTTCCCCTCAGATACATGGCTTATATACCCAGCTCAACCTTCTTAGAAAACAATCGAATCGAAGGTCCGGAGGATAATAGGCGATTCAATCTTGTGAACTAATCAAGACCAAAATTGGAGAGGGCATGCGGAGGAATTGACCCATGCTAATTCCTTCGTAGAGTGTCCATACGACCCCTCCCCCGCTCCTATGTCCGATGGCCTAAGTGTGTTGAATCAATAGTAGACAGTAAGCGTCGCAGTAGAACCAATGGCTGGATTGAATCCTTCGCGAATACATGAATCGCTTTAACAAAGAAGCCCTCGAGGTAAATAACAAAAAAACCTCTATACCGATAAAGTGGCTTGAGCTAATTCTTCCATTGACTTTAGGCAACAACTGTTAGCCTATGCCTTTCCTTCTAAAAGACCTGAAAAATATATATGGATCCCGTCAAGCCTTTTTTTAATTGATTTTTTTTCTTAAACTCGTTTTTTAAAGCCAGGAGTCTTTATCTTGTATTTTCTTTTTTCTAAGTGGAATTGTCGGCGGCATTTAGGGTCTAACCTTGGATGTCAACTCGATACCTTTTTTCTCATTTTATCATTGATTTTTTTGCTTTATTTCCACTATTAACGTGGAAGGGAAAAGGTATCACTGAACACAACTATCTTTTTTAGTTGAAAAACATTTTTAAAAGACGGAGGAAGGGAGCCCATGCTTGAAAGCCAGCTAATGTAGGCAAAATAACAAAGTCTATCTAACCTCCGAGACCACAATTCGTTTAAGAATTGAGTAAGGACTCGACTTACCGAAGAGGGAAAGGGGTACAACCCACCAAAACACATGTTACAACCTATTATGCATACCAATGTAATGTTATTGGCAAAGTTTTGGCAATGCAACTTTTACAAGAAACTATGATTAAAACCTTGGAATGGATGATACATCCAAACCGATTATAAGCTAACATTTTTTTGATTTTTAGTTGGTGGATTACTAGTTCCAATTAATAAATTTTGTACATCTAAAGTCAAATAATATCTTACTAATCATTTATGAAGGATAATAACTAATATATTATTTGCTAAAAAATATATATCAAAATTACTTTGATATATATAAAATAGAGTAAATTGTAATTTTCCTCTCTGACGTTTCTTTTTCATGTTAACTACTTGTATCACTGTAGTTTCAAAGTCTCGATTTGCCCCTAACATTTCATTTTGTCTCTGTTTGTATGCAAATGACTAACTCCGTTAAATTTTCTAGTTATCTCTTTGTGCAAATGACTAAATTGCCCTTAAGAATAAAAAATAAAAAAACTTTATGGAACCACCCATATCATCTTCTTCTCATTTGACCCCCATAAATTCTCTCTCCCTCAAACTTAAACATACACACAAACACACACTCTCTCTCATCTCTCTATTTGACACCCATAAGTTGACTTATATTGACTTCTGCAACACACCACCATAATCTGCCCTATCTCCGACAAACTCATTGCCGACCCCGTTACCGTCTCGTCCGGCCAAACGTTGGAGATAAACTGTGTTGTTACCTTACAATCCTCTCGTTTAAACTGTAAGGCCCCATTTCCGGGCACCTCACAGTTGATCTATCATAGCACTAAACATACATAATAGTATACATTTCATAAAAAACATTACAGCGGAATTACATTAACAAAAGGCCATTCATTTCATTTATAATTATTGTTGTTAAGCAATACATCATTGTTCATTGGTCATAAAAGATTGTTTAAATGCATTACAAAACAACAATATCAAAACATGAAGAATGTCAATCTTGCCCCGCCGAATAGCTTCACCATCGTGCCATCCTCAGCAATATTTACCTGCCAACTGAAAATGTATAAAAATCAGTGTTGCTGAGTGAGTTTTAGTTTTAAAAATATTAAAAATACCTTGTACAGATATATGAAAATATCCTTTGTTGTAAAATACCTCCTTTAATTTGGTATGTGATCACACATCATACATAAATCAAGGTAATACTTTCTTTTATTCACTATGTAGGCACATGAGCGTTATGTAGGCGCATGAACCTTCTATTTAACATGTTTCTCGAATGTTTTCAGTCCCAAACAATCATATCATCCTATTCTAAGCTTATTACTATCTCTCTAACATGCACGCCACATAAACAACCATAAATAATCACTATACATGCACAATTACATACGGTTACACACATAAAAATTATAAAATCATTTTTAATATATTTTCAGCCCCAAAGACGTTAAAAACATGTAAAAAGATGGGGTCTAGAACTCACCTAGGCTGCTTCCAAAGCTCAAACTCTTCAACTTGAACTTTTAAAAGTTTCTAACACCTAGACATGTCCAAAACACACAACCCGAACACATATACACACATAAGAACATGTAGAATTCGGTTACATAGCCAAAATAATAAAAAACGAACCCAATTATGCTAAATTTGCTTACCTTGACCGAATTTTACAGTTTTCTCTCTCTAGAACTCGAAAATCTGCTTTTCTTCTTCTTCTTCCTATTTGTCGACCAAAAATCAGATTAATATGTACATATATGGGCGGTTATACCTTTTAAATATTTCAATATTTGACTTTGTACAAATTACACTAAGCCCCCTTTCACTTTGTCCTCTTTTCTTTCTCTTACAAATATCTTCCTTTTATCCTCTTTCTTATTTCTTTTCTTTATTTTATTCTTTGATAAAATTTCCTGGTGTTACATAAACCCACTTTTCTCCTCACCACCGTTGATTTCACCAATATTATCCCCAATCTCGCCCTCAAATCTGCCATTGTTAACTTGTGTGTTACGAATCCCTACTCCCCCATCACTCAACCCATTGATCTCCGTTCAGCGCTGAACATCGTTCAATCGTTGATAAAGGGGTATCCAAATCACACCCAAGTTCGCCTCTCAAGTCGCCTATCGTCAGCATCAGAGGATTCGATACTACCCATCGTAACTTATATAAGTTGACTTATGTTGACTTCTTCAACACACCACCACCACCATCACTGTCACCACCGTCGTCCTTCGCCGCTGTCACCCTTTCCCTAATCCGATGAATTCAATAGCTCAATCGACGTTGGAGTGAACCCTCTCTCCACACCCAACAAACTCCCCAGCTTCTCATCGACATCTTACTTGATATCTTGATCGATTACCGAGGTGAGTTTAATGGTTTTTTGGGTTGAATTTGAATAGGGAAGAAAGAGGTTTGAACATGAGTAGGATGGGGAAAATGATGGTTGTGAACATCGATGGTGGTGGGTTGTTACATGGTGAGCAACGATGGTGGTGGTGTTAGTGGTGGTGGTTGTGGTCATGGAGGTGGAGGTGGCGGTTATTGTGAGTGTGAGAGAGAGATGGAGGGGGTGAGTTTATTTGTTTATGTTTGAGAGAGAGATCATATTTAATGTTTATGATGGTGAAGAAGATGATGTGTGGGGGTCCCATATTTTCTTTATTTTTTATTCTTAGGGGCAGTTTAGTCATTTTCATAAAAAATGAGCTGAAAAATTTAACGGAGTTAAGTCATTTGGATTCAAACAGGGACAATTATGAAACGTTAGGGGACAAATCAAGACTTTAAAACTGCAGGGATACAAGTGGTTGAAATGAAAAAATATTAGGGATACAAATGGTAATTTACTCTATAAAATATCATTGGAGTAGCTAAATGTAACACCTATGTGGTTAATATTCCCTCTTTGTAATGGATATATGCTTAATTTATTACGGTGTGGCCCATTATGTGAGAGCAGAGTAGGCCTGTTCACGAACTGAACTGAACCGAACGTAGCTCCGCTCGAACTCGGTTCGGTTTCAAACCAAGCGGCTCGGTTCGGTTCAAATTTACAAATTCGAGCGCAAACTTCATGCTCGAACTTGGTTCAGTTTTAAACCGAGCGCTCGGTTTCGCTCGGTTTTCGCTCGGTTTTCGCTCGGTTTTCGCTCGGTTTTGCTCGGTATAGTTTCACAATAATGCTTTTACCCTGTAATCAACTAGCAAATTTCACAGAACAACAATGCTAATTTGTATCAAACAAATTTCACAGAAACACTTTTGTTAATATATAGTTTAAAGTTCTTTTACCCTGTAAACTATCTTTCAAAGGCAGGTTCGAAGGTCGGAGACGGGTCGCAGTCGGAGATGGGTCGCAGTCGGAGATGGGTAGCGGTAGCAGGTTCGCGGCTCCCAGCAGGGTCGCAGGTTTGTAGATTCGCGTAGCAGGGGTCAGAGACCGGTCGCAGGTCCGCAGATTCGGGCAGCGCCGCTGGTCGGCGACCGCAGGGGGAGGCCCGAAGGGTGGAGGCTGCTGGAGGGTGGAGAGTGGAGAGGGGAGAGGGATCTGGCGAGAGAGAGTGGAGGCTGGTGGCTGGACTGCTGGAGGAGAGTAGGAGACGAGGAGAGGAGTGGACTGTGGATGGTGAATGAGGTTTGAATGTATTGGTGAATTAGGGTTTTAAGCTTTTGACTAAAAAATTAAAATATTTGTAATTAATAAATAACTAAATAAAATAATAAATTAACATATATAATTATATATAATATATAAAAACTAAACTAAAAAATAATTCGAGTAAAACCGAGCGAGCGACCCTTCGCTCATGCTCGGTTCGTTTTGAAACCGAACCGAGTCACTCGATTCATTTACAATCGAGTGAAAATTCGAACGAGCAAAATTCCGAGCATTTTTCGAACGAGTTCGAGCGAGTTTCGAACGTCGAGCTATTTGAACAGCCCTAGAGCAGAGGTACCTTAAACAAGCACCCAATATTATCAATAAAAAATGATAATATAAAAAAGCTAGTTTTATTGTCAGGTCAGTTAATTCAATCATTTTTGCACAGATAAACTTATTTAGAGCATTTATAGTAGAATTATTATTTTTATTCATATAATTATACTAAAATTGTTATTTTTTGTCTCTTGTTTTAAATTAAATAATATTTTATATACTTTTATCATTACTTTTTTTCTCTTTACTCAACTCATAACCACTTTAAAAAATATTTAAAAATTTATAGGGATTGAACAGTAATTCTTCAAATATATCGATACACAGTATCATTTTCTCTCTATTTCACTCATAATCACTCAAAAACATTTAATATAATATAGGAAACACACTCACATAATTTTGGGACCGCACTGTGAATGCTCATATGCATTTAAGTTTGTACCTTATGTTTTATAGATTGTATCTCACTTTGTTTCTTCTTTACTTTTTCATTTTTAAACCTATAATTTTTTATCTTTTACATTTAATCCTACTACACTTCATTTTCAAATTTGATCTCATATACTTTTCATCTTTTATAATTTTTATTTTAGGTCTCGGTCTAAAATTATTGAGTTTGTGTATGTGATTTAACGTTTTTACATCTATTTTTCTATTCCACAACTGTGTTATGTAATACACTTCGTTCTAATTTATACACATTAACACATCGCAACACACATGCATGAATTAAAGTTTTTACGTCTATTTTTCATTCGGTTTTATTTCTTTTGTTTTACGAGTTTTTTTGATGTTGATGTTCACTAGCAACAGTGTGACATTGATGTTATTTGACACGATTATACAGTCCCACCGCAACGCGTGGGGTTACATACTAGTTATCAAAGAAATCCCAACCAAACCATTATTTTCAGTTATTTTTATTATAGTTCGATAATTCAGTTTTTCGACTGATCACTACCCTAAAACATTTCTTATCTCTTAATTTAAGGAGAATTCATCATAATGAATAGCTAGCTACACGTAATTTGTTTTAAAAATTAAAGAAATTTAAAAAAGAAAATAGAAAACACACACACACACCCTACGTATCAACCCATCAAGATGTAAGCTATTCGAGGGGTATTCATTTTCCAATTCAAACAGTTATGAACCAAAACATTAACTAAGGTTCAATAAATGACAAAGTAACCCAACTTGGGTGGGAAGGTCGTCTAGACCAACCAATTATAGGTTCTAACTTTTTGATGACTCAGTTTTGGTAGTTTGAACTGATTTTTTTCTTTTTTGTAACAGTAAATTAGTTTGAAAGAAATTTATATGATAAAAATAGTTCATGAACATGATACACATACATAATCACATATTCCAAAAAGAATCACAAAGAACATTGGTTTACACAACACTGATTTCAACTTTCAGACTATCAGCTATACCATTAAACCATTTAAACCTCAAACCGGGCGTACTCGTTCTGATATTGGGCCAATGGAGCAATTTTAATGGTTTTTAATTGAGCACTCCTATAATCAAGTTGATAATCCTATTTTCAGGGTAAAATAACAACATTCACTAACAAGATAAACAAGTGTCACCCAATTGGCATATAATACATCAGTTCTTTTTAAATTTAATTTTGATGTTTCACAAAAATGAGAATAACCAATGACCAGAAATAGAAATCGGGCCTGGATAACACAGCAATTAAAGCAAGAGTGACCCGTAAGGAAACCTGGATGACATGTTATTGATTTGAAATGCATCTCAAGGGAGGAACTTCCTATATGGTCTGTTATTGTCTTCATCCTGCATATGCTGTCAAAATGATGCATAAAATATGAATGTTAATATATACAGTTTTATATATTATATATGTGCACATCAATGATCATATAAAGGAATACACTTGATGACACTAAAACCTTTCTAATGAAACAAGGAAAACAAAAGGTGGTTAATTAGACCCATCTACCTATGAGCCCGGTTGCTTGAGATTATTTTAAATCTCAAACGAGTCTGAAAT
The DNA here is from genome assembly GCA_018326445.1 of Flaveria brownii. Taxonomy (NCBI): domain Eukaryota; kingdom Viridiplantae; phylum Streptophyta; class Magnoliopsida; order Asterales; family Asteraceae; genus Flaveria; species Flaveria brownii. Next base: position 10,856 of record BJCN01338882.1, read on the forward strand.
AAATAAATTAGTTTAAGAGAATTTTTATTGCGGTATGACCTCTTAAAATTGATTTATTTAATGATTCAATTGTTATTTTAATAATTTTATTTTTGTAAGCTTATATAATGCATTAACAATTTATTAAAAATAAAAAAATGAAAAAAAGGGAGAAAGTGTTTTCAAGTAAACACAACCCAAACTAAAATGACCCGTTTTGAACCTGTTTTACCCTGTTAACCAACCAGCCTGAACCACCCATGTTGCCATCTCTATTCCGAAATATTCAAATCCTCATCCATGATTCCATGTGGACTCGCAGGATCTGAATACTTTAGAAAAACAGAAAAACTCAAAACCCGCATTAGTCACTGTTCAAAAAGTCAACCCGTTTTCAGAAGATGGCACTCAATTTAGTTATTTTACTTCTATTTCTATAACCAATCAAGTTCAGCATTATGAAAAAGTACTCATAAGTCATAATCCCTCTTTATAAACTTCCCTAACTAAGAACATAACATACCCAGTAATTCCCACTCAAGAGCAGGGTCTGGGAGGGGTAGGTGGCGGCGAGTCTTTCCTCTATCTAGGAGATAGAGAGACTGCTTCCGAAGAGACCCCCGACTCGGTAACGAAAACCAATAACAGTCACAATCGCAAACATAAAGTAAGCCAGACAACACACAGGTATAAGTCACTTCTAACACTAGTCCTCATAATACATGTCCAACAGTACTATCAATAAGACTTGTCACTAGAAATAACATCTATGCCACTTAAAGGTCTAACATGGATACACACTGAATAATAGATAAAAAGCAACAGCTATTGGTTCAATTACTGTTCATAAGGTAACATAAAACCATACAAATACAAGCACTGATATCAATATTCAAACAAATATTAAAGTGAAGTTGCTTGAAGGATAAAAATGGTTCTTTCCCTTTTTCCTGTGACTAATACATTAGTTTCCACCATGGTTCTTCACCACATTATTGCGATAATAAACCATTAACTAAAGGGAATTTGAATGTGCAAGGATCTTAGCTTCTCATGTGAACAAACAAAAAATTCTTGCAAGGCTAGAAATTTCCATTCTTTTCCAACTTTTATAGCATGAAATCAGTAGTGAGTGTGCAGCATAGCTAGTAAATGCCTTAACAACCATATGACACAAAATGTTACATGTTCTTGCAAGGGGTAGTACAAAGGCACCTCTTGTGGTTTCATTTGTTGATGAATACTTTACTTCATGTATTATTCCTAGTGCTATGCCTATTTAAATCAGATTCTCAATACAAACAAAAACTGTATGGTCTATCATAAAAGAATTCCAAACAAATCTTTGCATTTCTGATAGTTAGAGCATGAAAATTTGCAACTTAAAGCCCATTCTTGTTATTTCTGTTTTGTCCTAAGCCTTAGGAATTGTATTAAATAGTTTTGATTAAGAGCATGCAGTTGAGCAGAAGACATCTTACCAAGTATGAATTGATGCATACTCTTAAATAAAACAGCACAAGAAGATTAACCTGAGATAAGCTTCTTAATAATCAATAGTTTCACCAATTTTTGCAAATGCCTTCAACATAATTCATTTTCATGCACATACTCAAACTCCAGTTAGCCAATTACTTCTGTGTTTCATAATCAACAACAACACAACCATAACGTGAGAAATAATTCAGATACAACTAAAACGACACACTTTCACCCTAACAAATAACATACATCTCCCGATGCCTAACTCTAATTCCGCTATCTTCAGACATCCAATCGTCTGATCGTTAATATCAATTACTAAACAAAACATCACCAATTCAGATCCCAAACGAAGAATCAATGAATGTGTATAAGAAAAACGTACAAATTCACGGACGGTGCCCTTGTAGACCAAGTAAGGAATGGCGACGGCGAATATTCCGACGAGGGCTAGATTCCGACGAGTCCATCGGAAATTGTGCTCCAGATTCTCCCTTGCAGTGCCCCAATCTTCGATGAATTTGTTCTTGTTGGCCTCCATTCCTCCGCCCATTTCACCTCTCTGATCGTTGTTCTTCTGCTCTCTCTCTCTCTCACTCACACACACGAACACGAAGAAGAAGCACACACACCTGTTATGCGTTGAGTTTAGGTCCAATTGGGCTTGTTGCAACTTGTAATATTATTTTATGGGCTTTTGATTTAGGGTGATTTAGGGGTTGTTCGGTAGTGCTGAATGATTAAGAGGTCTGAATGATTAAGAGGTTTGAATGAGTAAGAGGTCTGAATGGTTAAGCGTTGAACCAATAAGTGACTGTTTGGTAGAATCTCTGAATACATATGCAAAATGACTATTTTACCCCTCTGAACCAAATAATCTTCAATCAATCAAACAAAACCCATAAACCCATGGTCAAACTCTTCTCCCGTCTTCTTCCAATTCTCTATTTTGTCATCAAATCCCCAATCTTCAACCAAATCAGTCAAAAGGGTTTGTGGGTTCAGTTCCGATGGGTGGGGTTTGTACAGGGGGGATGTTGAAGCGGAACGCC